>JAJLXO010000151.1:121654-159840 GCA_030571375.1 Botryozyma mucatilis | reverse complement strand
TAAGTTCTTTCTTCGAAAGAACTAATCCTCAAATCAACATGAACCTCATAATTCAGGAAACATGAATTGAGGACTTTAGATAAACTATATATAGCTTAATATAACCTCTCAATGAGGCAAGGATTTTTTTATTAAAAAACAGTTAACTACTATTTATTTACATACATATTTACATACATATTTTAATCACGTGAACAAGTCATCGTGTGTATTACCCGGTATTATCACGTGAATTTAAATAACAAATAAGAAAATTGTGTAGTCATAGTAACTTACTCCACTTTGAAAGCCTTACTGTTAATAAATCGAAATCATTATTATAATTAATATATATTGATATAGAATTAAAGTAATATTATTTTTAAAAGCTAATAATGTGTAATAATTAGTATTGTAATATTTGTGAAGTAATTTTAAATAAATTTCTGTAAAATGGGAAAAAAAGTAATTGTTATTGGGTAATTAATTAATTGTTAATTTTAAATTGTTTATATTTAAATTACTAAACTTTTTTTTTTTATTTTTTTATTTTTTTATTTTTTTTGATCTTCAGAGCTGGTGTAGCAGGTCTTACTACTGCTTTATTATTATGTAAAAAGAATTATAAAGTCACAGTTGTTGCTCAACATATGCCTGGAGATCAAACAATTGAATATACATCTCCATGGGCTGGAGCAAATTGGATGTCATTTGCTTATAAAGATAAAAGACTAGAAAACTATGATGCTGAAACTTATAGAATTTTAAAAAAAATAGTTAAAAATGAACCAAGTGCTGGTGTTGTTGATAAAGAATGTCGAGTTCTAATTAGAAAAAAAGATTTAAATCTTGAAGATGAAATTCTTGGTTCATTATTTCGTAAAGATCCTTGGTTTAAATCCATTGTAAGTGGATTTGAATTACTTCCACAAGAACTTCTTCCAGAAGGAATTGCATTTGGATATAAATTTGATTCATTTTGTATTAATACTCAAATATATTTACCATGGTTAATGTCTAAATGTTTAAATGAAGGAGTAGTTTTTAAAAGACGAAAAGTTGAACATATTTTAGATGCTGTTAAATTTCATCAAGAATATAATGGGGAAAATGGTAAAGATATTGTAATTTTTAATTGTACTGGTTTATTTGCACGTAAACTAGGAGGAGTAGAAGATTTAAATGTTTATCCTATTCGTGGACAAACAATTTTAGTTCGTAATTCATTACCATACATGATTACTGTTTCTGGAGTTGATGGATCTCCATGGGGACATGAAGAAAATGGTAAAAGAGAAGAATTAACATATTTAATGACAAGAAATGATGGGTCTACAATTATAGGAGGATGCATTGTTGCAAATGATTGGAATAGTGGAATTGATTTTGAACTAAGTGAACGTATTCTTAAACGTGCTATAAAGATTTGTCCTGAACTAACAAATGGGGGTAAAAATGCTATTGATATAGTTCGCCATAATGTTGGTTTACGTCCTGGACGTAAAGGTGGACCTAGATTAGAGGAGGAACAAATTAAGGGTTTTAGGGTTATTCATAATTATGGAGCTGGTGGTGCAGGGTATCAGTCTTCTTTTGGAATGGCTTTAGCTGCAATTGAGAAACTTGGGGAACATTCGCGTCTTTAGTGAAAACTATGATTGTATTTATTATATTAGTATATTTGTAAATCATTATATATTATATTTTTATATTTGTAATTATTATATATTATATTTTTATATTTGTAATTATTATATATTATATTTTTACATTTGTAAATTATTTGTATATTTGTATATTATATCACATGCAATGCATGTAAATCACAATTGCATGTCCAGTATCAAATTACTTAACATTATGTAAAAATATGGTGGTTGGTTTCCGTTGAGTAAATAACGCTGATTAACTAGTAAATTTTATGTATCGGACATGAGGCTGGATAGGAATCGAAAAATAGTGTATACGACAGACGCAGAAAATACTAATAAGAATATAAAGGAAAAAAAAAAAAAAAAAAAAAAAAAACCCTATAGCATTACATAATCAATAATAATTATTATTACTAATAAATAAAGCCATTTTATTTTCTTTGTATGATAGTTACCATAACAACAAATGTTAAAACCACTCTAAACCAGCCTCTTGGTTTATTTTTTTTAATTTAATTAATTTTCTTAATAATTCCTATTGATTATAGCGTTTTAATAGTATGGATGATTAACAATTAGATTGATTTTTTATTATGTTATTTATTATTTTTTTTAATTTATTAGCATACTATTAATATTATTAGTATAGTAAATACGCAAATCAATACATTTATGCAGCGACCGTATTTTTTTAGCATAAAAGTAAGCGATGATTTTAATAAGAATACAAGCTAGCCGCCGACTGAATTCGGATTTTTTTATATATAAGTAAATATTTTTCAATTGTATAAAAAAAATTTGTAAAAATACATATATAAACCTAGGTGACTAAGAATTTATTTTACAACCTTTTCATTATTTTGATAAAAATTTCATTTTATTTTTATTTTATTTGCATTTTGCATTTCGTATTTTGCATTTTGCATTTTTTAATGACAAGATTTTCTTCAGTTATTATATAATGAAATTTTATAAATATCTCTAACTGTATAAATAATTGTTTTAAATTATTTTAAATTATTTTTGAATATATATATATATATATATATATATATATGTATATTTCTAAGGTTGTAGAATTTGTTACAAAGTATTCTATAAACCTATATAGTATTATTGGGTAATATACTAATAAATAATATATATTAATCTTATTTATATAATAATGTCAGTCGGTACCTACTTTAGAATTATTCTTCGTCGTAAGAAAGATGATAAAGAAAAGCAAAATGCACAAATTGCTTATATTTCTGAACCTTTTGGTATAAAAAAAAATAATAAACCAATTAATACAGGTAAAAATGAAAATGAAAATGAAAATGGAAATGGAAATAATGATAAATCTATCAAAAATGTTTCACCATCAAGTGCCAATTCTACTAACATTCATATTTCACCTTCCAAAATAATGCCTAGCAGAATTATTACTGAAGAGAATGCACTTAAAATGAGACAAAGAAATAGGGTTACAAGTGCTCCCTCTTCTACTGCTTTAACTTCAACATCAAATTCAAATTCAAATCCAAACTTGAATTCTCCAACTTTTTCTAACAATTTTCAAAGAAATAGTACTCCATCTTCAACAAGATCTATGTCAAATAGAGCACAAACTTCTCCTACTTCGTTATCTCCTCCAGGAGCATCTCCGGCAACTTTTAATTCTAATAACACTATAAAAAATTCTCCAACTCTTAGTGCTAATTCTCATGCAACAAACTCTTCTTCTATTCGTCCTGATATTCCTAGAAAAAATTCTCATAGAAAATATTTTACTCCTTCGGTTCCTGCCTTGAATCCTCAGTCCCAACCACAACCTCAACCTCAACCGCAACCCCAATCCCAATCTCAATCTCAATCACAATCTCAATCACAAAGTGCAAAACAGAATCAACAATTTTCTTCAATTAAGTTACTTCCGAATGAATCTTCTGATACAATTAACAATACTAATTCATATTCAAATAAACAAAACAGGAATTATCCAAATAGTATTCGTCATAATCCTAATTACTCAATTAATTCAGAATCACAAGTTAATATGTCCAATAATACAAATACAAATACAAATACACGCTCTTCAAATCCTAATTGGTCTGCTCCTAAAAACAACTCTCAATCTTCTATAAGCACAACCACTGATCCAGCTCCAAAGTCAGCTTTAAAATCAACTTCAAACCCCTCGAGAACTTTATTAAATCGTCCTATTAATAAGGTTAGATTTAAACAACATCAAATACTTGATCCAAAGCCATTTTTACGCGTACATACTATTCCAGGTGATAAGCGTATAGATGAGCGAACAAACAGCGTACAAATATCCCCAGATGATTTTTATTTCCTAGAGGATGAGATTGATGGAATGAAAGTTAAAAGAGTTTTGGATTGGGATAAAAACCGTTTTTCTCAATCACATACTCTATCTGTTCCTCCTCTTTCTGATTCGCAAAATCCTTTTTTTAAACAAAATCCTCCCGCAATGAACGCAGCTTTTGCAACTATTAATTCGAAAGGACCTTCAAATGAGTCGATAGATATTCAATTATCATCCAACTCATCTAGTAATCCCAACTCTACTTCTGATCAACCTCCAGTTAGTCCTGTCGCTTCTAAATTAAGATCTGTTCCTGAATATCCTCTCAATTCCGCAGTAACCTATGACATTAATGGTACTCCACAAATTAAAGAACAAAGGTCTTCATACTCTTATAAGAATAAGCCACATCCGGCTTTACCAACAAATCATTCTTCTTTTAACTCTTCAGATAATATGCCTGAAAATTTTGATGTTAAATCACCTGTTGTCGCTGCTAATAGCCATGATCCACACTTTAATAATAAATCTTCTTTGCATAGATCCACCAATACTTTACCTTCAAATATATCTAATTCCTCCAATTTTGTTACTTCTCGTTCTCGATCTCATAAGACAATTTCTACACCGCCAAAAGTTTTTAAGGGCGAAGCCTTATTTCAATCTACAGCAGATGCTATGTCTCCTAAGAAAGATGCATCGGTATATTCCGAAGATGATTTTAGTGATGATATTGACTCACATGCAAATCAATTCATACATCAAAATAGGTTGAATAATAATAATAAAGGAATGAAACATCGAAATGGTTTTACTGATAATATTCAATCAGAAAATTTCAATGGAAATAATGATCCTCGAGTTTCTCGTCCAAAGGAAAGTAATAATAATCGTCCTGCTGATTATAGTACTTTTAACAACTCTAGAGCTTCTAATCATTCATTTGTTAAAAATACGTATGATAAGAGAGAACCCCAAAATTTTCAAAACCGCAGAACAGCTTCTGAATTAGTTGGAAATTACACTGCATTACAAGATTTAATTTCATGGAAACCTATAAATGTAAATAAAGATTTTGGACCTAAAGAAAAATATATTTCTTATGAAGCTGTTATTGAAAGAGTTAATTTTGATAATGATGAGAAAATTGAAGAATGTATCGTTATTGAAGATGATGCATTAGGAAGAGCAGAGGAATGGAAAGATATTTTTGAAAGTATAACATTTGATAGGATTAACTTTGTTCTTGATAAATATCATTCTGATGAATCAAAACTTAGACATTCTCTTGACTCTAGTACTGGCAAGAATTTTCCATACTATGATGACTTAGATGTCAATGATGGAAATGGAGTAGGATTAGACAGTTATGATAGCAGTTATTACGATGATTCTTATAACGAAGATTCGGATAGAAGTGGAGTACATACTGATTCTGATTCGTCTGGTTCAATTTTGCATACTCCTCCAGATACTTTAAAAACTACTTTAGAACCTGTAAAGGTTAAAGTTTGATTTTTCTTCTTTCCAAAGTTTTATTTTTTTTATTTTTTTATTTTTCTTTATTATTTTGGATGATAAGCATTTTGATGCTTTTTTACATTATGTGTGTTATTTTATGGATTTCTTTTATTTATTCGCTTCTTTAATGAATTTTTTTTTTTTTTCATTTGTTTTATTTTTCAAATTGGGAATGTGAATTTTTTTATTTTTTTATTTACGGTTCCTGCATTACTAGTTTTTTAAAATTTTGTATTATATTCTTTGGTTTTGATCATATGTTTTTATTGGTATTTAGTTGGATTTACTTTAGAAAAGGAAAATATAAAAAAAAATATACATATATATATATAAAAAAATATTTATTTTGTTTGTTTATTGAAATTGTAACTTTTATTTTAGAAGTATTAAATATTATATCATATATCATATATATATAAATATATATATATTCTATTAAATCCTTTGTAATACAATTTATATTAGTACTGTAAAATATGTGTTGCTAACTGAAAAATGTACCAGAGAAGGTTACAACTATGCTGTATTAGGGTAAATGGGTAAAACTAAATATACTGATATTTAACTGCTTTGATATAAAAAACATAGAAATCGATAGAATATTAGAATAATTTAGTTAATTTAGTGAATTTAAATTTCTATTTCTATTTCTAACGTAAATAAAATAATAATAAGTATTTGTAAGCAATTCTCAAACTCAAAAAAATATTATTATAATGCAATAAAATTTATTAAAGGATTTCAGTTTACGAAATCAGAAAGCACCTCGACTCACGTGATCATAGTATAAAAATACATAGTAACGAATTATTATTATTCTTCAACACATATTAAGAGAGAATTTTTAGGTTTTAAATTATTAAGCAAATTTTTTACCCTGAAGGCTATTTTGAAAAAAGAACATTTAAGATGAATAATTAAAATATTATTACGTAATAGAAAAAACGAATTAATATTAAATAAATAGGAAGGAAGGAAAATTGAAAATAGAAAAGGTTTCTTATAATTTCTTTTTTTTTTTCTTTTTTTTTTTTTTTTTACTTTTATTTATTTATTTATTTATTTATAAAATTTTATTCTTTTACCTATTAAGAGAAATTTTTGTATCATAAATAGATGAACTTTAACCGGTTTTTAGTGCATTCACCAGTGTTAAAACAAAGCCGTATTTTATTTCCACATTCTAATAAAGGATTCGTTCGTACATTTCATTCTTCTCGCTTCGCAATGGCTGTCCAAGAACTTACTTCGTGAGTAATATATATATATTTTTATATTTTTGTATACATTATATAAATTACTAACAAATTATTTATTCTATTTTATTTATTTTATTTTATTTTTTTTATTTATTTATAGAACTCAACAATTTAAAGAAACAATCGAAAATCCCGAACTTGTTGTTATCGATTTTTTCGCAGTATGGTGTGGTCCATGTAAAATGATTGCTCCACAAGTTGATAAACTTTCAACAGAATTTTCTTCTGCAAAATTTTTCAAGGTTGATGTTGATAAGCTTAGTGAAGTAGCTGCTGATGTTGGTGTTCGTGCTATGCCTACATTTGTTCTTTTTAAATCTGGAAAAAAGATTCAAGAAGTAGTTGGTGCTAATGTTGGAGCTCTTCGTCAAGCAATTCAATCAAATGTTTAAATTGTTTGTTTATTTATTTATTTATATATACTTATATATTTATCTAGTTAATAGTCTCTATTAGATTTTTAATGAAAACGAATATTTTTATTTATTAGATAATAAAATTTTAATTTTTTTTTTTTTTTTATTTAATAAATAATTTCATATCTTGTTCATTATTAATTATATATATATTACATTTTTAACTTAAACACACTTTTATCCTTTAACTTTTATATGCTATTTATTAGATGATACATAAATCTTTTTGTATACATATACAAATATGTAAACATTTCTATAATATGCCAGTTCTATATATACACAGACTTTATTAAATCTTTTTTTGAGTCATTGTCATTATCATTGTTATCATTATCTTGATGTTTAGCTGTTTTACAATTTTTTGCCTTTTTACGTTCTTTTGCTTCTTTTTTTTGTCGTTCCTTTTTTTCTCTATTTGTTTCCTTATGCTTTCTTTTTGGGGTATTTGTTATAATATCTTTATTGTTTTTTAATTGTTCCAAATTATTAATTGTTTTTTTACTATCATTATTATCATTATTATCTTCATTTAATTCATTTTCATGTACATTTTCATGCTCATTTTGAGAATCATTTATGTCATGATCGTTATTTGTATCTTCATCTTGTTCTAATAAAATTTCTATTGTTTTATCAACATCACCATCATTTTCTTCTAAAGTTTTTGAAATTAAAGCATCACTCGCAGAATATGGAAGTGAACTTTCTATTATTTTAAATTTCCACAAGGGAATTGAACTTGAATCGGTATCATTATATTTAATTGATTCTACATCATTAATATCTGGAGGCCCGGTACGCGAACCATTTATTTTTCGTACAGAGGAATAATGTTCCCATGAATGATAAGCAATATGAAGCATTTTTGATACAATTAAAGGTATTTCTTCTATTTGTGAAAAATTTTCTTTTACATCACCATCTTTAGATGCTGATATTATATAACAAAAATTTTCTTGATAAATTGTAATATTTACTTTAAATCTTCTAGCACATGCAACAATTTCTAAATTATCTCCATAAGTTCCATCTCTTCCCATTCTTTCAAGATAATTTTCCCATGCTAACATATTATCATTATCATTATCATAACCATCTTCTCCGTCACCATTTTCACTATCATTACTATTAGATTTTATTTTATTTCTTTTACCATTTTTATTAGACCGCGTTTTTCGACCAATAGAGGCAACATCATCCCCTGTACTACTTGGATCGAAAAATAAAGAAAAATAACTAGAATTAATTTTCATATATTCAACAACTAATTTTCTAACTAGTTGATGATATTTATCTGCACCAAAAAGCTGATCTGACAATGATCTAAAAAGACAATTTCCATCTCCAAGTATAGTTGACGCATATAATCCCTTTTGTTTTAAAACTGGGAATTCATCTCCTTCACACATATTTTTTTTTAAAAAAAAATATAAAAAATATAAAAATACAAAAAATACAAAAAATACAAAAAATGCAAAAAAATATAAAAAATACAAAAAATACAAAAAAATATTTTTATTTTTTATTTTTTATTTTTTGTTTTATTTTATTTTTTTATTTTATTTTTATTTTTTTTTTTTACTTTATCACTTAACTTTACTTAATTCTAATAAATAAGATTTTTATAAATGCATATAAATACATTCAAATCAATGTATTATATATACATTGACATTTAATAAAATCTTTCTAAGGTCTATTAAGTTTTTATTTTTATTTTTATTATTTTTATTTTTATTATTTTTACTTTTATTATTTTTATTTTTATTTTTATTTTTATTTTTTAATTATTAACCACTGATTTACTACTTTAGGTATAATTGCGACACTATTAAATTAATAAAATTATAAAAAAGCATTCGTTGTTATGTTAAAAAGAGATATTTGTCATGGTAATAGCTTAAAAATAACTATTGTGGGACGTTTTATTTTAATTATTTACTATTTATCGTTTATATTAAATTTCTAGTTTGCAATTAAATATTAATTTTTTAACTTTTTATTTATTCCCCTGTGTCATTTTCATTATTGAGTTTTTCAATTTTATAGTTAGCATTTATTATCATATTATACAAATTTAGTTTTTATCCCTGTGTGAAATTGAATATATTGATTTGTTTTTTTATATATATAGCATTTGTATATAGCATTTTATATATATATTATAAATTTGTTTTTCTTTGTTTGTATTGTTTTATTTGTTATATTGCAATATTGTTATTGTTATTATATTTAATCATATATTATAGGATTATATAGTATTAACATTATTATTATTATTATTATCATTTTGGAAAATTTTGCTACTTTGTAAATTTATTGTCAATGATTGTTTATATCAGCTTAATATTTCTTTACTATATGTAGAAATACTATGGTAAATAAATTCGCCCAATGTATTTTTAAATAATTGTAGTTATTATTAAAGTTCCTGATTTGATTTACGATTTATTAATTAGTTGCATAACGTAGTTATTAAAGAATAGACTAATAAACACATATAAAAACACATATAATAAACACATATAATAAACACATATAAAAACACATATAATAAACACATATAATAAACACATATAATAAACACATATAATTAACACAATTGCAAATAATGGCTATAGCTGCAGTTGGACAATTCTGCGGTAGTTCGTGTGCATCTCAAAACTTGAAAAGTATACGCATCTTAATTGAAAAAGCAGTGAAATGTGGAGCATCAGCTTTATTTCTACCTGAGGCTAGTGATTATATTGCAGGTAAAGCAAGTGATCATGAAAAATTAGTAGAATCAATTGATAAATCTACAGTTGTTTTAGGAGTACAAAATAGTATTTTAGAATTAAAAAAAAATAAAAATATAGAATTACATGTATCTATGGGAATTCATGAACCATCCGAGGAAACAATTAAAAATAAAGAAACTGGTGGGATTAAAAAATTAGTTAAAAATACACTTATTTGGATAACACCAAATGGGGAAATAAGACATAAATATGAAAAATTACATTTATTTGATGTTGATATTAAAAAACGTGGAGTTACGTTAAAAGAATCTGAATCTGTTGAAGCAGGAAATAAATCACAAGCTCCTATACCGTTTAATTCACCATTAGGTAAAATTGGTTCCGGTATTTGTTATGATATACGATTTCCTGAACATGCACTTAGATTACGCAGATTAGGAGCTGAAATATTACTCTATCCTTCTGCATTTACGGTAAGAACAGGAGCAGCTCATTGGGAAACATTAGGTAGAGCAAGGGCTATTGATACACAATGTTATGTAATTATGGCTGCTCAAGTTGGTACACATAAAGATACAACTACGAAAACAACTACGAATACAACTACGAATACAAAACCAAATTTAGGTAGAGCATCATGGGGTCATGCTATGATAGTTGATCCTTGGGGAAGCATAATAGCACAATGTAGTGATATAAATGATGAACCAAATATTTGTATTGCTGATATTGATTTAGATCTTATTGAAAAAGTAAGAGAAAGTATGCCATTATGGGAACAACGACGTAAAGATGTTTATGGTATTGTATAGTAAATATTGTCCTGGTATTATATAATACATACATACACTTTTTTATTATATTAGGGTATTTTATAACCGGGTAAATAAATAGTGGCGGATAAAGGGCACTTCGCATTTCTTATTTTCCAATATTATAATAATTAATACATTATTTACAATTAATATAAAAATAATTTTTGAACATTTTTTAATATAAATTTAATTAATTTATTTTTTTTTTTTACAAATTAAATATAAATAAAATGGCTTTAGGTGATTACATTGTTAGATTGAAACAACATACTACATCTACGGATACTGAACATTTTAAAAAACATGTACATGATTTTGGTGGTAAAGTTAAGGATGAATTTTCGCTTGTAAAAAGTTTCTTGGTTTCATTCCCTACAGAAATTGGACCCGAAAGGTTTGAAAAATTCTCTAAACATCCTGCAGTTGAAGCAGTTGAAAAGGATAAAGAAGTTCATGCAAGCAGTGCACCTACTGCATCTGCTACTGCTCCTTAATTAAGATTATTTTATTTTTTGGGTTATTAGTATTATTTAATATTTTCAATATTAATCTGGCATTTATTAAATCTTAATTTTTGATAAGGACTATTACTATATAATAAATTACAATTTATTTAATTAATTATTTATCGTAGTGACGTAGTTTAGTAAATTATAAATTAAATACGGTTATGTTTACGGTTACGGTTACAGTTAAATATACTGATACGGCTACGGTTACGGTTACGGCTATTATGATTATAATTACGTCAATGGTTTTGGTTTCTTTTATAAATACAAGTATGAAAATATAAAAACTTTATATTTGTCCTAACTGTAAAATTTAAATGAGTGGTGATTGAATTTTTTATTTTTTTTTTTTTTACAATCGTAGCGATATGTTTTTTTTTTCCATTCTGTTAAATTTTTATATTTTTCTACATTTTTTTATAAATGTTAAATATCCGATTTAAATCAATGAAAAAGTTAAATTTGTAGTCCGTAATTTATAAATAAGTAGATGTAAAATATAAATATTATAAATAATATAATAAATATAGTAAATACAATACTTATCAAATGTTTCCGTATAGAAATCACAATTTGTGGCAAGTGTTATCACGTGGGCATATTTTTATACGGTTCAACTACGTAATTCTGTCGGTTTAAGTCAGATGACAGCGGTAATATATAAAGTACGAATATAAACTAATACAGACACTAATAATAATAATAATAATAATAATAATAATAATAATAATATATATATATATATATATATATCATTACGTACTAGATTTTTATTTTAATTATTTCTTTGCTATTCATAATGCCTACAATAATTACAATCGAAGAAGGCTATAGGACCCGTAAGTATTGTTTGTTTGTTTATTTGTTTGTTTGTTTGTTTGCTTGCATTTTCACTTAACACTTGTATTAATTACTCTAACAAATAGTTATGGGCGTTTTGGAAATTTATAAAAAAGAAAAAAATGATTTTTATTCAAATATCGAAATTGCAGATACATATAAAGAATCAGATAATGTTTATAGATTTGCAGTTTGGCCGATTTCGGTAATGGCACATGCATGTGTTGATTTATTAAAATATTATCACGAAAATGAACAAGTAAAAGATGCAGCAGAGTATATTTTTAATCAATTTGAAAAATATAGATATTTGGAAATTGAATCTTGTTATTTTGCCTATACTGCTTCTAAATATTTTTCTGGAAATAATGATTTATATTTTGATGATAATGCTCAAATTTCTTCTGCATATACTGAATATTTTATGACATGTCATAATAAAAAATATTTATTTCAAGCTGGAAAAATTGTAAAATGGCTTATTGATAGAGGACAATTAGATTATCGTATAGATGAAACTAGTAAAATGCCAATAATAAATGAAGGTCGTGGTATGCGATGGCATTATGTATCAGATAAGGATAAAAAAATTGGTGGTAATTGTATAGCAACTTCAGAAAGTGCTATTGCGGCATTGAGATTTGTTGAAGCTTATTTATTGGTTGCAGAAGGTTCTTTTGGTGCCATGGAACTATTTAGGCAAAATTTTGCAATACCAATGAGTAGGCTTATGTGGGGACTAGAAGAACATGTTTGGCAATTAAAGTTAATAAGATTTTCTATTGATTGTTTAAATTTTATTTATAATGTTGCTAGAGATAAATCTTCTGATGGTTATGATTTAATATCTGATTCAAGATGGTGGAATGAAAATGAACAATGTTATCAAGGTGATTGTACAAAATTTTCTTATAATCAAGGAACTCCTATATCTGCATTATGTAGATTATATAGAGTTTTAAGGATTTTTCGTAAACGTACACCTGATAAGTTGATTGCAACTTTTGATGAAAAGTCTCGTAAAGAAGCTAATGGTATTATTGCAAGTGTAGAAAAGTATAGATCGTGGGCAGCTTCTTTAGCATTTACAGCTATTGATAAAAATACTCCTATATTTGATCGGGATGTTGAATTTCATCTTCGATATTATCGTGATAATACTGCATTTCTTTCTTTATTGATTGAAAGTTTTGCTGATTTTACGTATACTTTTAAATCACTTTATCCATATGACGAAGCATCTTATATGGCAACTGATATACCAGATAGGGTTAAAAATCCATTGTTTCCCCCTTCATCTGAGGATGCATCTACTACAGGTGGTGGTAGTGATCGTGATGTATATGCTATTCTAACTGACAGAATAGGTGAAACATTACGTTATTTAAATACTTTTGGATACAATTTTGAAACTGGATATTATTTTCGTTCTTTAAATGGTAACCAAAATACAGAAATTACAACTGATGAGTTTAATGCATATTTTAAAACTAATAGAAAATTTGAACCTTCTAGTGAAGAAAGAACGCACACGGGTAAACGTGTTGAAGATGAAGCAATTGTGCCTACTTTGATGGGACAAGCTGCTGGAGCTAGAATATTTTTACAGGGGGCTAGATTACTTATTTGTTTTCAGTCTTTGAATAATAGACCTCCATTATGAGATGATTTGTTTACGAACAGTGTAGTATTATTGGGCATTTGGTTTTGTTTTGAATTTTTTTTTTTTTTTTTTTTTTTTTTTTTTTTTTTTTTTTTTTTTTTTTTTTTTTTTTTTTTTTTTTTTTTTTTTTTTTTTTTTTTTTTTTTTTTTTTTTTTTTTTTATTTTTTTTTTTTTTTTTTTTTTTTTTTTTTTTTTTTTTTTTTTTTTTTTTTTTTTTTTTATATTTTTTGTTTGACATTGACGTTGACGTTTGTTTTTTTGTGTTAAGCATTCATGTTGGTTGTTTTACAGTAGTGTATTCAATATTTTAGCATTAAATTATTTACATTATGAGTTAATTGTATCATATATATATATATATATTTTTTTTTTTAAAAAAAAAAAAATTTCATATATTCTATATATACTTTATTCACATTGAAGTTATTAAATACTATTTTCCGATATTTTAACTTTCTTATTTTCTTTTTCTATAAAAGTATCTGAATCCATTGAATTGTCATTAGTTATATGTGTTCTTTTGGTACCTTTTGACTTATTTTGTGTCGTAGATTCTTTATTATTAATTGAAGGTAAATTTGGTAGTTTTTTTGCTCCAATATTAAAAGAGACAATTTTATTAACAGAATCCTTATCAATTTTTGTCCTCCTATCGTTATCATGTGTATTAGAGTTTGAAATTAAATTATCAAGTTCTTCCATATATGACTGAACCCTTGATAATTCTTCCATTACAGGATGATTTCCAATATTTTCTTCATCATATTTGTCTAATCTATTTAGTGCAAAAAATGAAGATAATAGTCCATAGGATGCAATTAGACAAACTCGAGCTTTGTTTTGTGGTTCTAGTGCGGCTAAAATGTTATTCTCATCTGATATTATACTGGCTTTTTTTAATAAGTTTAATGTATTTTCTGTTTTGACTTTTAACAGTTTTGACAGTTTTAGTACTTTTTCACTTTCACTCATTGTTGTGTTTGGTGTTTATATTATTTATATTATTTATATTTATTATTGTGTTTATTTATAAAGATTATTTGTGTTTATTATTTATATTTATATTATTTATAAAGATTATTTTTGTTTAAATTATTTATATTTATATTATTTATATTTATATTATTTATATTTATATTATTTATATTTATATTATTTATATTTATTTATTTATACTTACTATCTATATTCATTATTTGCATTTATTATTTCATTTAGTTGTATTTATATTTATATTATAGTATAGTATTTATATTATTTATATATTATCTTATTCTATTATTTATATATTATATTATTATATTATATTATTTATATTACTATATTATATTATTTATATTACTATATTATTTATATTATTATAATATTATATTATTATATCATTATATGTTATATGTTACATTATTATATATTATATTATTATATATTATATTATTATATATTATATTATTATATATTATATTATTTATATTACTATATTATATTATTTATATTACTATATTATTTATATTATTATAATATTATATTATTATATCATTATATATTATATTATTATATACTATATTATTATATACTATATTATTATATCACATACCCATATCATTAATCTATAATCATAAACCAAATGGCCTCACATTTACTACGCAATTCAAACAATTTATAGCGTTACCAATTTCTATTTTTTCTCTTGTCTATAAAGTAAAAACTACCAGCCAATAAAAATAAAATACAATATCTAATGTATAAGTAACTAATGTATAAATTCTATGTATAGAAACGACAGCCAATAATTACTCGTTGTCATCTGAAATATACAGTGGGAAAAACGAAAAAATACGAAAAAATAAAGTAAAAATCGATAAAATCAGGGTAAACTCATCGAAATGAATAAAAATTCGCGTATAAAAAAGCACGGTTTGATTTTCTGTTATTCGTGTAGTTAATATTTTTTTAATATTTTTTTCCTTTTATTTGTATGTGTTGCTATGCTAAATTCGCTCGTTAATATTTTACAGTTTTCTTATATAGTGAATTCGAAAACAAATTCTTATTTTAGTTTTATTTTATTTTTGTTTTTATTTGTGATTTAATATTATTTTATTTTTATTTTTATTTTTATTTTTATTTTTATTTTTATTTTTATTTTTATTTTTATTTTTATTTTTATTTGTTTATTTATTTGTTTATTTATTTGTTTATTTTTATTTATTTTTTTTTTTTTTTTTTTTTTTTTTTTTTTTTTTTTTTTTTTTTTTTTTTTTTTTTTTTTTTTTTTTTTTTTTTTTTTTTTTTTTTTTTTTTTTTTTTTTTTTTTTTTTTTTTTTTTTTTTTTTTTTTTTTTTTTTTTTTTTTTTTTTTTTTTTTTTTTTTTATTTTATTTGTTTACTTTTTGTTTTTGTTTTTCCCCCACTTTCCTTAACTAATTACAGTCACTCATTCAAATATAATTAGTATACTATAATACTATAATACTATAATACTACAATAAATAAAACTATACAGTAAACAAAAACATGAAGTCAGTATCCTTAGGTTTAGCTCTTTTACAACTCATTTTGTTAGTAAATGCCTTGGTCCCCATAGAACTTAAAGGATCCAGGTTTATTAGACCGTCAGCTTCAGATGCATCCGATGATGAAGAATTTGTTATTATAGGTGTAGATTATCAACCAGGAGGTTCTTCTGCTTATAATCCTGATACTAAAAAAGATGTTCTTTCTGATGCTAGTGTATGTGCACGTGATGTAGCACTTTTACAAAATCTTGGCATTAATACTATTCGTGTTTATACTATAAATCCTGATGTTTCTCATGATGAATGTATGTCAATTTTAAATGCAGCTGGAATTTATGTTATTTTAGATGTAAATTCTCCTTTAGATAATGAATCTTTAAATCGTGCAAAACCACAAAGTTCATATAATTCTCAATATTTAACTCGTATATTTTCTGTTATTGAAGCTTTTAAAAATTATCCTAATGTACTTGGTTTCTTTTCTGGTAATGAAGTTATTAATGATGATGATTCTGCAACTTCTTGTCCTCCTTATATTAGAGCTATTCAACGTGATATGAAAAATTATATTAGTTTACATTCTAATAGAACTATTCCAGTAGGTTATTCTGCTGCTGATGTTGATGCTATTAGAGATGCTGGTTGGGAATATTTTCAATGTAATACAACTAATAATGATAATTCAAACTCTGATTTTTATGCTATTAATTCATATGCTTGGTGTTCTGGTTCAACAACTTGGACAACTTCAGGTTTTAATAATTTAAATTCAACTTTTTCAAATACATCAATTCCATTATTTTTTTCTGAATATGGTTGTATTAAAAATACTCCAAGAACTTTTACTGAAGTTAATGATGCTTTTTATACTATTAATGGTCTTTTGAATACTTTCTCTGGTGGTTTGGTTTATGAATATTCAAATGAAGCAAATGGTTATGGTTTAGTTGATATTGATGAATCTTCTGGAACTGTAACTCAACGTCAAGATTTTACAAATTTAAAAAATGCTTATGCAAATATTTCTTTTACTCCTAGAAAAGCTTCTCAAATTGAAGCTCTATCATTACCTTCTTGTGATGATGTTGCTTCAAAAGCTTCAGGTATTTTCTCCTCCTTTAATACTTCTTTAGATCTTCCTCCTTGTCCTGCTCCAGAACTCCTTAAATATGGTGTAAACATTTCTTATACTCCTCAAATTGTTTCTTTAAGTTCTTCTGATACTGAAAATACTTATACAATTTATAATGTTCAAACTTCTGCAATCCCATCTGTTTCCGTTTCAGTCAATTCTGATAATCTTGTAGATGTTGCTGCTCCAAATCATCGGGCTGTTACTGCTCGTACCGGTTCTACTTTACAGGCTCGTAGTTCATCTTCAACCTCCTCACATACTAAATCATCTTCTTCCCAAACTATATCATCATCGTCATCAGAATCATCTTCTTCCAGTAGTTCAGTTTCTTCTACTTCAACCCACAAGAGTAACTCTACTCCTTCCTTTGTATTTTCTTATTCAGGCTTTTACACACCTTTGGTCCTAACTATTATTTCTTTTACTTTTCCAATTTTGTTTCTTTAGATAAGCAACAAATATTAGTTTTATTTTTATTTTTATTTTTATTTTTATTTTTATTTTTATTTTTTTTTTTGTTTAGTTTATTTTTTTAGTTTATTATCTTTAGATTCATTATTTTTAGTTTTAATATGTTTATTATTTGGTTTCACTTTTGATTGTTTTGAACAATATATGTTGTATGTATTTTTATTCAGCCTTTTTAAATATTAATATTAATTATTTTTTTTATAAAAAAAACTTTTAAATAAATTCTTTAAGAATAATATCACAAACAATTTCCAAATTAATTTTAAATATATTATTACAAATCATGCTATAAACAAAAAGATATAAAAATAAATATAAAAATGAAATTTACTTTACAAATATCCATTTTTTAAAGCATTCTCTATCCTATCAATATCTGCCATACTAGTTGCTTCTTCTAATTCTTTTCTTAATCTTTCTTTATCCTCATCTGTTAATTTTACTCTATTCAATTCATTAGAACTCATTTCATCATTCTTATTAATGTCATTGCTATTGTTATCATCATTTTGTTTCTCATTTTCATTGTCATTGTCATTATTATTGTCATTGTAATTATTTTCATTATTTAAACCAATATCGTTCTCTGCATTCTCCTTTGATGAACCTTTCCCTAAAATTTTTTTAGCTAAACTTGTGCAAGATTCTTCCTTATCCATATCTGATTGAGATATTACCGAAGGATTTGAAGATAAAGACATAGATTGTAGTAGTAATTGATAAATATTTTTTCTTCCACCAAAAAGTACTCTTGCTTCATGTCTTTCATGATCTTTAACTTTTTGAAAATCAAGCACCCTTAATCTAGGACAAAGCCAAATCATCCAATATCTATAATGTAATTTTTTTTCAACTGGATTATGGAGTAATGAAATATGAGTAAGTCTTCTACAACCAGCAAGAGGAATTAAATCAATCAAATTAGATAATGAATTACCAGTAAGAACAATTGTATTTAAATTCGGTAGTGATGTTCCAATTGTCATTGAAATATGTGAAATTCTGTTTCTGGATAAAAGCATGCAATGTAATCTAGGTAAATAAGGTATAACTGCTGTACCACCACCTAAACTACGTATTTCATTATCGGATAAATCTAAACAATCATTCAAATCCTTTGTAGCTCCAAGATTTTCAAGTACTCTTATTGCACATCCTCTTAAATTTAATTCCCTATCCTTTATAGGATTTATATATGAAGGAGAGCTTTGTATTAATTCTGCAGTTAATCGCATATTGAATCACCCAAAATTTGTTTTCTTTTTTTCCTTTCTATATATATAAATATATTTATATATATATATATATATATGTGCTGTATGTGTATGTATATATATAATCTATTTCTATTATTTTAATTTTTCGTTACTATTTATATTTTACACATATACACGTATTTATTTTAAAAATATTCAGATTCAATCTTTCAAGATCATCATTGCTAAATTATTCAAGTTCTAATAAAGGTATATTTTTAAAAATTAATTACCCGGACATGTATTACAGAGGTGTTTAGATTGTATCACGTGATGTACTTTTCAATAATAGTTTTTGGGATAGTTGTTTCTCATATATATCATAATCATTTGTTTTTATTATTTTTTTAAATCTTAATACATAATTAAGCATATAGAAATAAAACATAAATAAATACACATAAAAGTTACTGTAAAGAAAAAAATAAATTATATTTTTTATATTCTTGTTAACTCGTAAATTCGTAAATCATAAATTCGTATCAAATAAACAAAGCAAAAATCAATAAACAAAAAACACTATAAGTAATAACAATAAATCATAAGTCATATAGTAAAATTATTAAATACATAATCATAATTTTATTCAGAAAAAAAAGTAGAACCTGTAAGTTTTTGTATTGCTTCTTTTCTTTTCAAATTAATATCATCTCGATCTAAATAATACATAATTGAATTTGCCGTACGGATTAATTCATCTGCATTAATAGGAGTAAATGACATTCTCTTTATAAAATTTAACAAATCTCCAGCTGAATTTATATTCAATATTTGCTTTTCATGCATTTTAAAAATTGCTAAAGCAACAGCAAATAAGTAAACATGTCCTTCAACGCATAAAAAAACATCCCAAACTCGAAATAAAACTTCTGTAGGAAGAAAATCAGTAAAACATGATAAAAACCATGGAAATGTTATTACAGCAAAATCGAGAGATAATTTTTTAGTTATATGATTGTAAACTTTTGGTAATATTGTTTTAATATATTCTTCAAGTACCATCTGATCTGCTCTAGACCCAAGTAAAGGTGGATCAAAATATCCACTAGGAAGTAGGTTTTCTGCAATTGCAACCAAAAGCCAAAAAGCGTCTTCTTCTGATGGGTTCATAAGTAATAATAATGCTCCAATCATATTCATACCTTGACAGTATCCAATTTCAGGATTTCGAACTGCAAATCCACCTAAAATATGCCTTAGCTTGGGCACTCCAGGTCCTTTTCCTCCAAAAAAGACATTATTCGGCATTGTCCTATGCATGTCTAAATCAATTTGTTGAAGAGCATCAAGAATTTTCTGAGCTGATGAACTATATATAATTGCATTTGAATTATTTTTAGTTTTATCATTTTCATTTTTATTATTATAAAAAGATGAATTTAAGGACTTAGCTTGTTGTGGATTGATTGTTTCTTTTTGAGAGTTACTATTATCGAAATTTAAATGAAAATGCATAGAAATTGCATCCATATCATCCATCAATTCTTCATACATCCCAGGAATTGCAATCTCTTTTATATCAAGACATTCTAACCATACTTTAGCCCTATATACAATCGGAATTCCACCATTTACTAATGATTTAAATTCTCGCCATTTACTAGAATTATTTAAATGTAATGATGATGATGGTAATGATGGAAATTCATCACTTAGAGTAGCTTGTGACGATCCTTGTTCTGTATGTAGTTGAGATTGGACCATCCCTTTATTTGATACAGCAGAAGAAAAAGGTACTTTAGGCATCCGTGAAATAGTTTTTACAAACTCTATTCCATTTAAAAACGCTGAATGAGACGCATTGCTCATTCCCGAAGATAGCAAAAATGGCTTATCATATGTAGAAAATAAGGTTAATGATCTTGAGCGGGAAGAAACTCTACAATTAGAATCTTTATAATTAATATTTAAATTTTTCTTATTTTTATAATCCTTATTGCTGTTGCTGTTCATAAGTTGATTGAGAGACAAAGATGCTGCTGATGGATATGAAGATATAGATGAAGAAATTGAATGAGTCGAATGACCATGGCTACCAGTATCACTGGCTAATGGAGATGCATCCGATGATAATACGGTTGAAGGTAAAAAAGTTGCAGGTGGCTCCAGAGTAACAAGAGAGGGATCCGTGGTTGATAATTGTAATTTACGTAAAAACTCGTCCCATTTTTGCTTTTGAGCACGCTGTAAAGAATCATGCATATCAGAGAGTTTTCCTAACAGCAGTGATATAGAAGAGTTTGATATAGCCTCTTCTTCTGTATCATCTAGAAAATTGTTTTCAGAATTTAAATTTCGTTTAGAGGTACTTAAATTTACTTTATCAAGTTTATTAAGGTTTTTACTCATCAATGAGCTTTTTCCAACATGCAAATCCTTAGCGGTTGAGCATTTTACTCCATTGGCCTGTGAATTGCTTTGTAGAAAAGGTAAATATACTTCTGAAATAGTAGAGGTTGTGCGTGGTTTTGTTGCATTTTCTAAAACAGTTACAGGGGCAATAACTGTATTTTTTTTCAATGAGATAGATTTTGGACTGGCCGAATTATTAGAAAGGTATTGATCATGGGCAGCTATTGATTGCATCAGTATATATTTTGAAGAAGAATAAACAGGTAACAAATCCCCGTGAGTGTTAGTCGCTGATAGTCCAGTAGTAATATATGTATGTAAAGTAGCTATATTAGAATTTGATTTAAAAGGTAAACATTCCTGTTGTATGGATAAAGATTGAACAAAAGTATTAACTTTTAAATTATCAATGAGAGATGAATTTAATGGTAGCTTTGAAGAAATTTTTGAAAGAGATATTTTCTTATTAAGTGATTTTGTTACTTTATCATTAAAAGATATGGTTTCCAAATCATTCTTGGCAGGACTTTTCAGAGAAGAAACAACGCTTGTATTATTTTGTGTTTTATCTTTAGGATTAGTTGAAATATTGTTATTTATAAGTCTTCTATCATATATAAATCCGTATCTGTCAGTTAACAAACCATCAGAATCCACACCATCATAATGAGCACGCCATGAGCGAAGAAGAGTTGGAGGTTGTAGACAAGTGGGAGTGATTGTTTGTAACTCTACAGGTTTTAAAAAAAGTTTATTTGAAGAAGAGTTGAGAGAAAACGAAGAAGCATTTGTATCAGTTGATTGATTTTGTGAAAAAAACAAAGATGAATTATTTTCAGTAATAGTTGAAGGAGTATCTTGTAATGGGGTTGAGTGTTCTGAATTAAGATATAAATTTGAGTTATAATCTAAAAAATCTTTTTTATTGTTATTATACAGTGAAGGAGGCTTTGGGGCTGAATGATTAGGTTGAGATAAAATTGAAGAAGGGTTTTCATTAGTAGAAGTTGAAGGAGAGGTAGAAATAAGACGAGCGATTCCTGATAAAGAAGGAGAATTGATTTCAACTTGAATTGGTTTTTTAGAGAAAAGGGTATTAGATTTTGATTCATTTGTGATATGGTTTAAATTAAAATTTGAAACATTTGGTAAAATTGCATTATTATCAGATACAATAGATTGGGTATTATTTATGGATTGGTTTATTGCTTCCATTATAGACTTTGGAATAGAATCTGGAAGACCTTTTTGAAGAAGAATGCGTTCAATTTCTGAGATGTGTTTAAACTTATCAGGGTCGACAGGTATTTTTCCAGTATCTCTTGCGGTTTTTATCAAAGAATAATGATCTACTAATATTGATTTTAATATTCTTTCTCTGATTTCAGTATTTCTAGTTAGATGAGATAATCTATTTTCTAAATTTGCTAAATCAGATGCGAGAAGACGAATCAAATCATATGGGTTTGATTTATAACTATTTTGAATAAGATGATTTAAATAATGATCAGATGCAGAAGCCATTTTGGCAGCTGGAGGATCAAAATCAGATATTGATTCATTAAATAGAGGATGTGCATTAGAAGAGTTTTTTATATTTTTACATTTTTTGATATGGTTTGTTTTGTTATTCTTTAATATAGAAGCATTTGTATGAGTTTGATTTTTATTTTTATTTTTATTGTTATTTTGAACTGAAAAAATTGAATTCTTATCAGAACCAGGACTTGTCTTGATTCTGCTAGTAGTATTGATGTTGAAGTTATAATTTTTGTGATGAATAGAATCACTATTTTGTGAATCTTTTTTTTTAATCATAAAGAGCTGCCACGCAGAGAATAAAAAAGATCTTGTGTTGATTTTTTTGTTATTTTTATATGAGTTTTTATATGAGTTTTTATTATTTTTGCTCAAAAATTTTGTTTCTGATACATGATTAGATTTTTTTCTATAAGTAAGATTAGGCGAAGAAAGTAATAAAGTATATTTTTTACCATTAGGAACACGACATATGGCATTTATATTAGAAATTTTTGTGATACTTTTATTTTCATTAGTATGTATATTATTTTTTGTCATTTTTCCTCATAGTATTTTAAACCTAGGTACAATTTAATACAGTAGTAGTATATAACTACAGTATATTATTGTACTGTGCAGTAATTAAAAAGTAAATAAATACGAATTACTAGTAAATTATAAATTATTGTAACCCCCAAATAAGACTAATTTGTATGTGAAATTTAAAAAAAAAGTGAATTTAAAGTAGTAATATGTTAAAATTTTAGTAAAATGTTTTGGTCGTACGAGCATAAATTGTGTATAGGGTGTTTAATATGTGGAATTTTAACTTACAATTATGATTATTTATGTGTAATTATTATATGTACAAAATTATATGTACAATTGTATGTGTAATTAAATGAAATAATTATGTGTAGTTAAATGTGTAGTTAAATGTGTAGTTAAATGTATAATTAAAAGTTAACTGTTATCATTATATGTACATTAATTAAATCCATATATATATATATATATATATGCATGAAACCGATTTGCTTGTATTTATAAACACAATCAATCTAGCTCCTTTATAAAAAATTGAGGACATTTTGAAGAAGTTTCTTCCGGTGGAGAATCTGAGTCAGAGGCATAGTCAAGTTCAGGTATCAGATTTGCATATGTAGACCTATTGTCGCTGTTTGTAGTTGTGTTAGTTGTGTTTGTATTCATAGTTGTATTCATAGTTGTATTCATAGTTGTATTCATAGTTGTATTTGTATTTGTGTTTCTATTTTCATTTGAATTTTCAGAAGCAGATTCAGATTCAGATTCTGATTCTGATTCTGATTCCGATTCTGATTCTGATTCCGATTCTGATCCCAACACTATAAAATTAGAATCCGTCTCTATCGGAAAATAAGATACATATATTGAAGGGAATTCTAAAACCACCTTCTCATTCAAGTTCTTCCCTAAAGATAAATCTTTATTTAAAGGAATCAAACCTATTTTATTGAATTCATTTGTAGTTACCATTTTTAAATAAAAATATAAACTATCCAAATCCATATTGTTTTCTTGATTAAATAATTTTGATAATACAGGTTTAATTGCATTTGTCAGTATAGACAATTCAATTGCCCTTGATATTATTGGGGTTCCTATTAGGTAAGGTGAATGGGAGTTTGCATTTATTTGGTTTTTATTTATTTTTTCATTTATTTTGTCTTTATTTATTTTGTCTTCATTTAAATTATTTGGCATATAGTTATACTCTTTATTCGTTCTTATCAAAGGTATCCACTCTATAGTCCATGAAAAGCATGCATTAGCTTTATTCCAACATGATTTATTTTGCATACACCTTTGTAATCCAAAAGGAGCTAATTTAATACATACACCGTGTTTCCATATATATTTTTTATTATTGTCATTATTATTATTATTATGTTTATTTATATTCTTATCCTTATTGTAACCTCTTTTATCTCTATATTTGTATTTCTTATTTAAATCAGTAGCTCTTTCTATAGTACGAATCATTCTAGTAATATAAACATAATCCCTTGCAATTTCTATTGGATTATTTGCTAATGTTTTAGTATCTAAATATTTATTTCTATTAAGATCTAATCCTGGACAAGAATATTTTTTTTTATGTGAATTAACACATTTTAAACAACAAGTTTTTTTAAAACAAACAGGACATGAATAGATTGGATATTTATCATTACATTCCTCGCATAAATTTGCCATCATTTTAGTGTGTATTTATAATATTATAATATATATATATATAAGTATTTATAGTTTATAGTTTATATAGATTTATTATTAAAATACAATTTAATGGTATATACAAAGCTTATTTATTTTACAGTGATATTATAATATTTAATTTATCAAATTTTATTCTATTAAATACATAAATCGTATGTATTTAATTCATTACAGTAAATAATCATTAAATATTTATTAACAAAGATGAAATATAAAATATAAAATAATTAAAAAGATACTAAAAAATAAAAAATAATCTTTTATTTAATATTTTATCTTTTTGTCTGGGTAACCAATACAAATTTAAAGGACTACTTTAGAACAATTTTAAAAGTTATATATATAATAAGATACGGTAAATAAAATTTAATTAAAATAAAGTTTTAAAATAAATTAAAAATATATTTTAATTAAATAAAATGCGTTCTTCATTAGCATTTATGCGTTCTGCATGGAAAGGTATTATTAATTGTTATATATATTATATATTATTTTATATATTATTTTATATATTATTTTATATTATATATTATATATTATATACAATTCAATAAAATTAACATTTAGGACCTTATATCGTACCATTGCCAATAAGAGAAGCTCAAATAAAAAAAGCACCTATAAAAACTAGAGCTCGTTCTTGTACTATTTTACCTTCATTTGTCGGTCTTAGATTTCTTGTTCATAATGGTCGTGATTATATTCCTGTACGAGTAACTGAAAATATGGTGGGTACAAAATTGGGAGAATATGCTTCAACTAGAAAACCATTTAGGTACAAAAAGACATAATTATTGACATTTTATATATAAACGAGAAATTGTACATAGTAAAATATATTTAAACAATTAAATAATAATTGTATCATATAGTAATTAATTAAATAAACAATATACATTACTATTTATGAAATATATAATAATAATCGGATATAACGTTTGATAGTAAAACAAAATAGATGCAAAAAATTAAAATGAGAAATGAAATGAAAATGAAAATGAAAAATTAAATTAAAAATGATGTGAAAGAGTGAATTGTATGTATGTACATACATACATACATACATACACATATATATTAACACATATATACATATATTAACAAATATACACATATATTAACACATACACACATACACACTAACGATAAAAATCAGGTCTTTGAGCATTAACCCCATACTCTGCTAAAGCACTACTAAGATCGTCCATAGTCAATAAAATCTTACTTTGTCCCCTATTAGAACCACTTGGTAAAGGTCCTGTACTATTATTATTATTAGCATTATTAGAATTATTATTAGAATTGCTATTAGAATTTGTATTATTATTATTATTACTATTGTTATTGTTATTATTACTATTAGAATTCCCTGTAGTAGAATTATTACCACTATATGTGTTTGAAAAACCTGCAGATGTAGATGTAGACATTCTAATTCTAGCATATTGATATGAATCTGTAGCAATATCGGAAATAAATTTTTGTGTAGCAAGTGCTAAAAGTCTTTTAATTCGTACATCTGATGTTTCAAATCCAGCTTTTGTTAAATAATAATCTGTAACTGCATCTGGTATCTATTTGTTAGTATTTTTAGTATTTATTATAAATAAATGTACAATAATAAATTAACAAATAGTTATATATATACATATATATATTCACTTACTATTGGCGCATAGTTCTCCATTTCTCCCATAAATTCCTTCAAACTTCGATCTTTTCTCTCCATACCAAATAAGTCATTTGCAACTCCATCTTTTCTTTCACTTTCATCTATTTTCACTGTATTTTCTTCCTTTTTATCTTTTCTTTTATTTTCCTTTTTCTCTTCCACTTCTTCCATTTTTATATCCTCATTTTTAATTTCTTCATCTATTTTCATATCATCATTTTTTAATTCTTCATCTATTTTTATCTCATCTCCTTTTATCTCGTTGTTCACTTTTATTTCTTTATCAATTTTTTTTTCCTCAGTATTCTTTTTCTCTTCATCAGGTTTAATTTCTTCATCTATTTGCATTTCTTGATCTATTTTTGTGTCTTGATTTATTTCTGTATTTTGCTCCATTTTTGTATCTTGATCCATTTTTGTTTCTTGATCAATTTTTGTTCCTTGATCCATTTTTATATCCTGATCCATTTTTATATTCTCATTTTTGCTTTCCTCACTCATTTTTATGGTCTTGTTACTAAGTGTAAAACGTATTTTCAAGTACTAATGTTTTTACTTAGACATTTACATTTATTACAATTATTATAATTATTTATTTAATTTATGTATAATATATTTTATATTTAGAATAGTTTAATGTATTTTATATTATAATGTAATGTACATTATATTATAATGTAATGTACATTATATAATATACAAATGTATACGATACTCTAAAAAAAACAAATTACTCTATAAAATAATTACAACGTAAAAAAAAAAAAAAAAATCCTTTAAATGCCAAGAATAATATTTTAAATAAGCTTATATTTATTTCTTTTGTTCTGTATATAATTACGTACATATACTAAACATATATCTAAATACACACAAGCACATACACGTACACGTACACGTACACGTACATGTAAAAGTGCATATATACTTAAAATATGCATTTTACAAAAGCAAACCACTCCCATTGATCTAGATTATTCATTAATCATAACCTGTAAGCAAAAACGTTTCCCCACATCAGAAAAACCCAAGGAAATATATAACAATGCAATTGAAATATAAAATATAAAATGTAAAGTATAAAGTATAAAATATAAAATATAAAATATAAAATATAAAATATATTCATAAAATATAAAACATAAAACATAAAACATAAAACATAAAATATATTCATAAAATATATTCATAAAATATATTCATAAAATAAAACATAACAAATGACTAACAAATAAAACATTTATCAACTAATCCTCAGTTGTGCGTTTTAACAATTGAACTTTCGTCGGATCAATGTTGGATTTATTTTGACTATTTGTCGACTTTCGTCCCTTGAATCTTTTAGCTCTGTCCATACCTCTCTTTTTTTTATCTTTTGTATCTTCTTTTTTATTGTCATTTCCCTCTTTATTCCCTTCATCTTTTTTAGGGTATCTCCTATGCCCATCCTTTGACAGTTTTGAACCATTTTCTCTTTTTTCTTTCTTCTCTTTTAATTCTTTTGCTAATCCTCCATTACTGTTCTCTTTAGTTTCCATTGTTAAATGTCCGTCACTCTCTTTTGTTTCTACTACTGAAGATTTGCCTTCTTCTTTTTGTTTTCTTGGTGAATTTTTTCCCTCCTCTGTTTGTTCTATTGATAAACTTTTTCCATCCTCTTTTTGTTCTTTTATTGAACTCTTGCCCTCCTCTTTTGATTTCTTTGCTGAATCCCTGTTTCGCCTTTGACGATTTCTATTGCGAGATCTAGGTTTTCCTTCCCGATCAGCTTTAGGTCCCGTAGGTATAATAGGTTCAGAACCATCTGTTTGTTCAATACCTTTACTATTTTCAAGATTATTTTCAGATACATTAAATTTATCTTCTGCATTATCACTTGTATTATTATCATTTTTACTTCCTTCAACGGTGTTTAAACTTTCTTCTTCATTGTCTTTCCTAATTTTTGTTTCACTCCTATTTCGATTTTCTCTTCTTTTTTCAAATCGTTTTTCTTTTCTCGTTTCACTAGTACTTTTGTTTTCTTTTCCTTTCTCTTTATCAATGCTTTTCTCTTTTCTTGCTTCATTTTTATTTCTATTTCTTCTTTCACTTCGTTTTTTTGTTCTTTTCTCCTCTGGTTTTTCGTTCACCTTTGCTTGTTCTTGGTTTTCTTCACCTTCATTATCGTTTTCCTTTACTAATTTTCCCTCTTTTTCTATTGAATCTGGTTTACGCCATGATCGACTGTAAATATCTGTTGCGTCTATACGATGAGAAAACTTTTGGCTTTTAGTTTCTGACGTATCGTTTTCTTTATTTTTCCTTCTTTCTCTTCTACGTTCTCTGTTTTTACTTTTATACTTACGGTTACCATTAGACTGTGAAGAACGTGGTGTGGAGGATTTTTGTCTATTTAGTTTAGATTTACTTTCTGTACTTTCAATGCTTTCAGAACTATCAGAATTTTCAGCACTGTCGTTATTTTGAAATTGTAAATATGATAAATCATCGATTTTGTATAAACGATCCATTTTGTAAAAAAGTTCCCTACCGGATATTTTAAAACTTGGCATATTAGAAACTAATACAGGTGTTGTTGAATTACGTGGTATATCATACATGTCACCTCTTTTAGCAGTTGAAAGAATTGCCTTACGCTCATTAGAAGAAATATCCCAACCTGAAGAAGTAGAGACTGATTCATTCAATACATCAGCTTTAGAAGATAAATGATCTGATTGTGGTGATTCGTCTCTTTGTTTTAATTTATCTAAAAATTTAAGATAATCAGAATCATTTTCAATAGAGCCTTGAAGTGGATCAATTTTTTGTTCTTTAGCAAAAAAGGAAGGATCATATTGATTTGGTGCATACTCTACACGTAATGTAGTAGAATAACGATGATCATTACTAATAATAGAATCAGTTGTATCAGAATTATTATTTATAATATTACCAATAGCTGATATAATTTTTTTACCTTGTATTGCTTTAACAAAGATATTAACAGATTGTTGATTTTTAAATTTTACGTAAGCACATCCAGTTTTATATAACTCATTTGAATTGTCATTTGAATTTTTATTTGATGAATAAGATAATCTTTGATTAACTAAATTTTTTGAATTTTTTGATGGTTTAATGTGTGATCCTGGAATAAAATACATCCAAACGACATCATCAGATGATATTGAGTCGTCTTTAGGGGATATTTTGGATAAAAATGTAGCAAATTCCGATTCAGTTAGTGTAGATGGCAGCGGACGAATAACAATCTTGGTTGACATTGTGAGTAAGTTAATAATAAACTGTTTGACGATATTATGTAGAATAAAGTAACAACTGATGATCTATAACAAAGTTAATTCAAATATAAATACAATTACTTTACTAGTATATTAATAAATACTACATTAAAAGGTATATATATATATAAATATATATATATATGATTATATATACATATAAATGCACATTAAACTCACTATTTATACACTTTATACACTTTTTATATATATTACTATTATTTCTCTTTTATTTCTCTTTTATTACACTATTTCTTTTCTTCACAATTCAATGTTTTATTTCCTTTCAATATTTTAATGTTTTTGATGATGTAATAATATTCTTTTTCTTACATAATAATATAAAATTATTGTGTAATAATTAAACGTATTACATTGTATTACTTTTAAAAATATGTCTTTTGTATACAGCCAAATATTCACTTTATACAAAATTATACAGTGCAAAGAATTAAAAATTGCCTTTTATCTGTCAGGAAATACTATTGGGAAAAATATTAGACTATATTAGAGTATTGCATTATATCGCATTATATTGTGTATATATTTTTGCATTTAATTCTAGTTTTTTTTTAGCTGCATTTATTTATTTATTAATTATTTATTTTTTTTTTTCTTCCTTCTTTTGCTGTATTTAAAGCATTTATAACACATATAATAACAATAATAAAAATAATAACAATAATAAAAATAATAACAATAATAAAAATAATAAAAATAATATTATTATAAAAATAATAAAATTATTATTATTATTTTTAACAACAACAATATTGTAAATCAAATTTAATATGCATTCAGATAAATCGCCTCAGCTTTGGCTAGAGACAGTGACAAAATGCCAATTTCTTCCAGAGACGGATATGAAAATTTTATGCGAGAGTGTTAAAGAATTATTAATGGAAGGTGTGTGCATATGTATATTATGGTCTAGGTCTATATGTGTATTGTCTATGTTTTTATATTATATCATGCATATGTTTATCTTCATTTGGTGTATTAGACTATTATACTATTTATACTATATTGTTTAGATTGTATTATTTGGACTATATTATTTACTCTGTATGTATATACTACAAGGTCTTGTGCTAATGTATAGAATCAAATATTCAACCTGTTTCAACTCCTGTTACGGTCTGTGGGTATGTATTTTTATTGTTTTTAGTTATTTTTATTTACTTGATTTTTATTTATTTTTATTTATTTTAATTTATTTTAATTTATTTTAATTTATTTTAATTTATTTTAATTTATTTTAATTTATTTTTATTGTTTTTTATTTATTTGTTTTTATTATTTTTATTTGTTTTAATTTATTTTTATTTGTTTTAATTTATTTTAATTTATTTATTTTTATTTTTAATTTATTTTAATTTATTTTTTATTTTTATTTATTTTTATTTATTTCTATTTTAATTTTTATTTATTTTAATTTATTTTTATTGTTTTTTATTTATTTATTTTTATTTTTATTTTTTTTTTATTTATTTTTATTTTTAATTTATTTTAATTTATTTTTTATTTTTATTTATTTTTATTTATTTTTATTTATTTTTATTTATTTTTATTTTAATTTTTATTTATTTTAATTTATTTTTATTGTTTTTTATTTATTTATTTTATTTTTATTTTTATTTATTTATTTTTATTTTTATTTTAATTTATTTTTTATTTTTATTTATTTTTATTTATTTATTTTTATTTATTTATTTTTATTTTTATTTATTTTTATTTATCTCTATCTATCTCTTCTCTTTTCTTATTATTCTTCAACGTTATATTATCATTTACACTAACATATCACATTCATGTAATGAATGTATGTGTGTATATTTAATTATATACAATAATATCACATACATACATACATACATACATATACGCATCTATTATCTACAGTGGTGAGTAAACACATAATTGTCTGCTAATTGACATTATCTTGTTAAAAAACTCAATTAAATAATCTAACACTACTTATAGATATACATGGACAATTTCATGATTTACTAGAACTTTTCAGAGTCGCAGGCGGCTTTCCAGATTCTGTTAATTACATTTTTCTTGTATGTTCATTTTGATTTTTTTTTTATTCTTATTTATTCTATTCACTTCCTGACGTTACAGGGTGATTTCGTTGATCGAGGCTACTTTTCACTAGAAACCTTCACTCTTCTCATGTGTCTCAAACTCCTATACCCGTCCCGAATAACTCTTGTTCGTGGAAATCATGAGTCTCGTCAAATTACACAAGTATATGGCTTTTATGATGAATGCAATCGCAAATATGGTTCTGCTTCTGTATGGAAAGCTTGCTGTCAAGTTTTTGATTTTCTCGCCTTAGCTGCAATTGTAGATGGTCAAATTTTATGTGTTCATGGTGGCTTGTCTCCTGAGATCAGAATGCTAGATCAAGTACGTGTACTTTCTCGTGCACAAGAAATTCCTCACGAAGGTGGCTTCTGCGATCTTGTATGGTCTGATCCAGACGATAACTCCTCTACCTGGGCAATTTCCCCCCGCGGCGCAGGCTGGCTTTTTGGCTCTCGAGTAGCTGCAGAGTTTAATCATGTAAATAATTTAAAATTAATAGCTAGAGCTCATCAACTTGTTCAAGAAGGCTTCAAATATCATTTTGCTTCTAGGGATGTAGTAACTGTATGGAGTGCTCCTAATTATTGTTATAGGTGCGGAAATGTTGCCTCGGTAATGAAACTAGATGACACTTTAGCACCTCAATTTAGAATTTTTTCTGCAGTCTCAGGCGATTCTGTTATGATCCCTCAACGAGGTAACAGATCTGAATACTTTTTATAAGTTTACACGAAACATTTAACATTTTTATTCTATTTTTTTTTTTTTTTTTTTTTTTTTTTTTTTTTTTTTTTTTTTTTTTTTTTTTTTTTTTTTTTTTTTTTTTTTTTTTTTTTTTTTTTTTTTTTTTTTTTTTTTTTTTTTTTTTTTTTTTTTTTTTTTTTTTTTTTTTTTTTTTTTTTTTTTTTTTTTTTTTTTTTTTTTTTTTTTTTTTTTTTTTTTTCTCATATTTCTTTTCTTATTATTTTGGTAGTCTTTTGTCTCTTTTTTGTTTTTTTATATTTATGTATAACCCATACATACATATAATGTATTTTAGTATTTATCCCCTTACGTCTTTTCATTTTTAATATCTCGGTGTAAGAATATTTATCAGGAAATCATTTAAAATAATTTTTACATACATTAATTTATTTTTTCTTATTGCTATCATTAATATTTATTATTTTGTATTATTTTACAATTTAATTTGGATGCTTTATGCTCATATGCTATAATGAAAATAAAAATATACAAATATATTCATGAAAATAATAAAAAAAATAGCCACGTAAATAAATAAATAAATAAAATCGTTTCTCAAACCTGTGTACAAATAAACTGTTCTATATTCCTTAAAACTTAATAATGAAAAATAAAATAAAAAATGAAATAAAACAAAAATAAATAAATAAAAATAAAATCATATCAAGGTCGTAACTTTTCATTCACTCTCCATGATGAAGTGTCATAGAGCTAAATTCAATAAAAGGATCATTCCATTTTATATCTGTTCCAGATAAATCATTTCCATTAAAATTAGTCTTCTCATAATCTTTTCTAGCATCAGTATCATCTTTTGTGGTGTTTTCTTTAGTATTGCTATTTGCACCATCCATCAAACTAGGAACTGATAATGATCGCCCAGCATTTAAAGAGTTTTCATAAATTTTCATTGGAACAGGAGCCAAAGAACTTGTTGACTGGGTAGCTCCTGCTCCCGGACTAGAAACTGTAAAATCATTAACAGGACTTTTCCCTCCAAAAGAGCCTTCAAAGTTTTCAAAATCATGACCATGTTCTCCATCATCTGTGCCTTTAATAGAAGCTGCATCTGGCGCTGCAGGAATACCATCATTGTAATCGAGAGGTCCTAGCGGACTTCCAACTTCAGCCTTCGCGGTTTTGACGACTTGGGAATTAAATAAACTTCCTGTCGAATTCAAATTATTTTCAATATGACCATCTTCTGAATTATAACCTGTTAAATTTGACATCGGTTTAAGGTTAGAATCGCCATTTTTGAAAGTAGGGGATGAAGACGATCCCTCGTATTCGTTAGAGTTCATATTAATGTGTGAGGTAGCTAAAGGCATTAAATTCTTAGGAAGAGGCGAGGGAAGTGGAGCTGAAGATGTAAAATCAATAGATTGAGATTCTTTTAAAGAGCGGAAATTAACGGCATCAATATCCTTGCCACGTTGAGGAATGATTGGTGGACGAATATTTCTTAATAATGCCCATTGTGTATTCTTGAAAAATGGGTGTGCTTTTATGTCAGAAGCTCCAGCACGTGAACCAAGCCTACGATCTTCATCCTTGCATAAAAGTCTACGGATAAGATTCTTGCATGCATTGGATGTTGGCGTAGGATGGGCGGAGTCAGTGAATGAAACCTCTTTTGACAATATATTAGCAAAAGTCGCATTGCGGTTTTTACCCTTAAAAGGAGTTGTTGCAAAAAGCATCTCATAAATTAATATACCAAGTGTCCACCAATCAACTGCTGATGTGTGACCTTTTCCACGAATTACTTCTGGTGCAATATACTCCTCTGTTCCTACAAACGAGTTTGTGCGAAAATCAGCAATACATGCCTTGGTATCGATAGCAGGCATGTTATGAAATGCTCCACGACTTGAACCTGCTGATGAATTAACAACAATAGTTGGACGACCAGCACTTCCAGATTGCTTGGACAAATCAAAATCAGAAAGCATAATGTGGCCAGACTGATGTAAAAGAATATTTTCAGGTTTCAAATCACGATATATATATCCCATTAAATGAAGATATTCAAGCGCAGCCGTAACTTCAGCAGCGTAAAAACGAGCATCATTTTCACTTAAACATTTTCCCGTTTGGGTCTGCAAAGCGCGAAAAAATTCACCACCCATGCAATACTCCATACATAAATATAAATAATCTTCCGATTGGAAAGAATGATATAAGGTAACAATGAAAGGATGGTTTGCTGTAGCCAAAATTTCTTGTTCAGCAAGAGCACGTTTGATTTTGTTTCTTTTAATCATTTCCTTCTTAGAAAGAACCTTCATAGCAAACAATCTACTGTTTCTTTTTTCTCTAACTAAGTAAACTCTACCGACATCCCCTTTCCCAAGTAGTTTAATTTTTTCAAAAGAAGATGGATTAACTTCCACACTACTAACTTTCACTGAGTTAGAAGAGTAGGTACGTTGAAATGGGGCTGTTTTGGCTCTACTTTGACGAGGTCCTGTGTATTTATATCCCTGTGTGCGGTTGTTCTTCAATATATTATTTTGTGAATTAGAAGATGATGAGCTACTCTTCATTGATTGAAACATGTGCGATTTTTCTTTTGTCTTGGTATGATTCTGATTTGCGGTTTCATGATTTCCTTGTTTATTTGAACCTAAAATACTAAGCTTTGATTTAGAAGATGTGGAAGTGTTAACGGTTGTATTCATTGTGGTTACAGTATTAGATGTACCATTAGAAGACAAGTCAGTATTCCCATTCAAAGATGATACTAGTTTAGTAGATGCATCAAAATCTTTAGAATTAAGATCGGAGACATGATCGCCGTTAGACTCATGTATAGGCAAAGATGTATTTTTTTTAGAATTTGAATTATTATTTGTATCACCTTGTGCATTTAGGACAGAAGAACCCCGTCTCATACGTCTACCTGCGGCTGCAAACGCGGCCGAAATCCCGCTAGTAGCCGAAGAACTGTTGCTCGAAAAGTGAAAACCAGTAGATAAATTATTATTACTATTAGAAACATCGTTGGCACCTTTATTTTTTCCACCATTATCATCATCATTTTTATTTACATTAGAACCTTTTGTTTCTTGTTCTGACGAAGCAATATCTAAATTTATTTCATTTTTTGAATTTTTAATTGATGAGGGAAGAGGAGGTGGTGAAGACGATGAACTATCGGGATCATGAAAGTACTTTTGAAGTCTAGAGTAAGACATTGATCTCAACCTGTTTTGAGAGTTAGGTTGTGTTTGAGAATGCGATTTAGATCTATTTCTCGTTTTACTCGTTGTTGGAATGGTAGATGATGATATTGGTGGAGGAAATGGTAAAGGGGGAGATGGGGAAGATGAAGGGAATGAATTAGTAAGTGCTGTTGATGCAAGAGGGGTTGAATAGGAAGAAAAAGAAGAATATGGTAAAGGGTTGATTGGATAAAATCCGGATTTATCATTTTCACTCACATTCGAATAATTTTCACTAGTTGTATGATCATTATTTGAATAATTTATTTGACTCGTGCGTTTGTTATTGATATGATCAGCAGTTGAAGAACCAGAATTAAAGTTATCCGAATAAAGTTCACCATTGACGTCATTATTTTTACCATTTTTATTGTTATTATTATTAATATTACTATTACTATTACTATTATCAGTATCAATGTTGTTGTTATGCTCGTTGTTATTGTTATTGCTATTATTATTAGCATGATGTAGTAAATGAGAAAATGTTGAAGTTAATGGGGAGGAAGGTGAGCGTATTCTTCTAAATCTAGATGAAAAAGAGTTTGACGTTTGAGATGTTGAGTTAGAGTTAAGATTATTAGATTCGTTAGTAGAACTATTATTATTTGTAGCATTAGAGTTTGCAGTAACCTCTATATTTTTATAAGCAGATATAGATGAATCAGAATTTTTTTTGTAAAGATTAGCATCAAGTGTGCTTATATTTGGTGGAATCTTTTTCAGTGATTTAGATTGAGGCAAATATTGATTTTTATATGTTTGGTTTGATTGGTTTTGTGAAAAATTATTTTGATCATCCGGGCTTAATAATGATTCAGAAGGATTATCTAAAAAATTGTTATTAGAAAATAAATGAGGATGATCGATATTATCTGAAAGATCTTTTTGATAAAATTGATGATTCTGAGAAGCATCTTGAGATGTTGTAAAATCAGTCTTATTTGGAGATTTTGGATAATTTTGTGAACTATTTGTATTTTGTAGGAAATTTGATTGTTCTGATAAATCTGGGATTTCAATTACAGGCTCCAAAATTGGCGTAGATGCTTTTTCACTTGGGGTAGATAAAGCGGATAAACCTTCATTTCTTCTTGGATAATTAAAATAATGTGGGTTTGAAAAAAATGAGTCTGAATTGTTGTTATTGTTGTTATTATTATTATTATTATTAATATTTACATTTCCAAAAGATGTAAAAGAATCTGAACTTATTTGAGAATAAGGCAAGAAATTATTTGCTGCAAAATTATCGTTACCTGATTGGTTTAAAAATGGAACTGATGAAATATCATATTCAGGAACAATTGTTTGGTTTGTAATCCCACCTGAAGTTTGTTCACCATTTGAGTTGTAGTTGTTGCTGTTGTTATTGTCATTATTGTTGTTATTGCTATTATTATTATTATTATTATTATTATTATTATTATTATTATTATTATTATTATTATTATTATTATTATTATTATTATTATTATTATTGTTATGGTTATGATTATTAGAAGACAACCTAAGAAAAGAACGTAACTTTGAAAAATGTTGATTAGAAGATGAAGTATTGTGTTCAATAACCTGTGCAGAAGAAGACATTTCAATTTCACCTAAAGATTTTTCTGATAAAGCAAACGGCATTTTAGCTAAAAATTCAATATTAATCGATAATAACCTCTAATGAATAGTTAATACTTAGAAATAAAAATAGTTTTAATACAAACAAACATAAGGAGTTGTAAACAACTAAAGTAAAAATAATAAAAAGTTTTCCTTTTTTTTTTTTTTGTTTTTTATTTAAAACTGTAAATATTCATAAATTTTTTAAATATTTCAATATAGAAATAATAAATTCATGTATATTTTTTGATTGCTTTTATTGTTCGTTGTTTGCTGTTTGCACTTTAAGTGTTTATTTTGTTGTTACTCTTTTTTTTTTTTTTTTTTTA
>JAJLXO010000151.1:71402-121554 GCA_030571375.1 Botryozyma mucatilis | reverse complement strand
AAAACAATTTCTATGTAAACAGGAGAAAATTACTATTGTTGCTGTGGCAATTATTATATTATAAAGCTTTTTTGCTGGATCGCTACGTAAAAAATCACCGGGATGTTGTGTTTTACTGTTGTTTATGTAATAATTAACGGGTGGTTATGTAATAATTTATGTATGGAAATGCAGGGTGTCGAATTGCAGTATCGGCTAGAATTTCGATTTATTATTTTGTTTGATGCAATCAATATTTGGTGTTTATTTTTAATGATTAATTTTAATTATTTAATTGAAGTATATTTTGCAAATAATACATATATACATATACATATTTATATACACATTTATATACACATATACAAACATACAAACATACACATACAAACATAAAACATGAAGTAAATAAAACACAATATATACAAATAGTAAATACAATAGTAAACTGCTCGTATAAAAATTAAAATTGATAGATAATATTAAGTATGAATGTATTGTGTTTCTTTGCATTTATTATATTATGTTATATTATGTTATATTATATTATATTATATTACAACATATTTTATCACATATATCATATTATATTACAACATATTTTATCACATATATCATATTATTTTACATTACATTCACATCCATGTATAGTTAGTATGTTCCAATTTTATTATCCATAATAAACTCACCTTGAAAAAAGTTTGGAAAAAGTATTACTTTTTCCAAGCAACAAAATGAGCTACAACTATCAGATAAACCAACTTGACTTGTTATTTCTTTCTTCTTTTTTTTTAAATAAATTTGAAAATATCACAATCAGATACAAGAGTGAAACAAGAAAGTTTTTCTTTCTCTCAATACAGAAGATAAATAAATTTATCCTCTTCTGACACGGCAGACTGATCATTCTAGACTAATTGTAAATTTTCAAACCCAAAAAAAAAAAAAAAAAAAAAAAAAAAAAAAAAAATTAAATAAACACAAACGAATCCGTATGATGTAGCTTGGAATCCTAGAACTAGACTTTCTTTTAAAATATAAATACAATCATTCAGATAAAAGAAATGTCGTCCACCGAAAGAAAATCTGAAGTGAAATTTTTTTTATATATTTAAAATAACCCAAATGCTGCCCTCAAGCATAACTTATCATAAATAATTAAATATTCAATTACAAAGGATAATAATAAAAAAGTTAACATATATACATATAAAATAAGAAGGTAGGCAATCTGAGTAAACATGAATGCAACACTTAAAGCAATTTAAACAATTTAATTGTAAATGCTTTTCAGTCCATCAAATTATAAAAATATGTATAATAATAATTAACTATATATCCTCGTAATATCTAATAATAATAATTATTTTTATCAAAAAAGTTAATTTAAAAATAAATAAATAAAAAAACTTAATGATTATATAAGAATATTTAAATTGTTAATTAAAAAAACAATTTAAAACATTTGGATTATTAAAAACTATTGGTTTCGTCATAGGTTTGAATGCATTTGGAATTCATGATGTTTAAAAATAAAACAATATAGAGAAGTCATTTTCAATATATTTTTCTGAATAATATTCATCAAATAAAATTCGAAAATTTATTAAGAATCTTATTTTTATTTATAATAATTTAAATAAAAATAAAAATCCAAAACTTCAACTTCTCTACTCTAATATATAAAAAAATCTTGAAAATACAGCTGGTAAAATTAAAAATAAATAAACGCTTTCTTTCATACAATTTAAAAATATATCAGACATGAATTCAAGCCAAATACTTTTAGAATCCTAAAAGCTAAAAGCATAAAACTAAAATTATATGCCATTTATAAATGATTCTAATTGTGTAAATATTATTATTTAATTTCTTTTTTTTCTCTATTAATATCAAGTTGGAAGTTGGTTTATCTTTAGATGTTTTTGTAGCTCAGCAGTTGCTTAAAGGAAGAAAAAAAAGAAAAGAAAAAAAAAAAAAAAAAAAGTCAAAAATAACAATTTAATTATCAATCTAATTATCATTTCATGGGAATATTCAATTTTAATATTGTATTCTGTGTTTCTATAGTAACATGTAATTTATAGTTTTTTGACGTATTTTAGTTAGATCATAGAAAAATTAAAAACCATATAATCTTAAACCATGTGATTTGATTTTTTGTGACAATGGGTCTTAGCAGATCAAATGCTTTTTTTTAGTTTTTGAACCTAAAAATGAAAATTTCTAATTAATTTGTACAAGTTTTATATTTATTTAATATTATATATATATATATATTAAATATACACACATTAATGAAGTAAATAGTTGTATAAGAAAGATATAATTATGTGTACCATTTATACTATAAACTTGCTATTCGTAAATAATATAATTACATATAATTGTTGAGGGTTAGGGTATTTTGTTTGAAACTATAAATTCGTTTATAATGATGGGGTACAAGTGGACCCGAATGAATTGATTTATTTTTTTTTTTATTAAGAATGTTATGTAAAAGTTTTAAACTTGTGGTGATTAGTTTTAAATTCTAATAAAATAATTTATTTAAATTAAATTTTGTTTTTACTATATAATAAATACATGTTGTCTATTTTGATTATTAAACTTTTCCGTATATACTGTTTATGTATGTAGAGCTTAATAAAAGTACGGTTGTCTTGTTATTTACCCTAATTTTTCTTTCTAATTCCTTTTTAAAAGTAAACTATCAAATCATTGCATCTATAAAGTTTTCTGCGTAGTTTATCATATTTCTATTATATTAAAGTTACTTTACAAAGTTAAAGTTTACTTATTTTTTTGAAGTAACTGTATATGTACTGTTTTTTTTTTTTTTTTTTAACGAATAAATTGATTACCATTTTATCTATTAAGTAAAAATATTTCGCTTGAATTTGATTGTAAATAAACAGTAAAAGATTATGAGTTGATTTATTTTTTTATGTGTACAAATAAATCTCATATTGTAAATGTAACTAGTAAATGTAACTAGCAAACGTAACTAGTAAATGTAAACTAATTTAAGGTCATAGATGTCTTAGAATATTTCTAACTAATAAACAGTCACGAAGTTCGATCATATTTAAAAATAATCCTGTCATATTGATAGTTATGTAATTTGCTCTTTTATATATATTCATCATGTAAGAAATAAAATAATAATATGCACAATAAATAGTTCTAAGAGTAATAAGATATCTTTAATAGATATAATCTATTATTATTAAATATTAATCAATAATAATAGATATTTAACAAATGTAAAATAAGTCATTTGAAATTAGCTAATCTACTGAAGTATCCATATATCCTCTTAATACTTCAAAAACTATAATTCCAACACTTGAAGCAGGAACAGCAGTTAGAGAATTTTTTAAAAAACCTTTGTAAAGATAACTAAAAACTCCATTTAAATTTGCTTGTGATTTTATCCAAATAGTTGATAAAGTAGCTGCATATGCATTCGTATAAAGACGAGGCCAAATAAATAAAGATTTTAATTTATTTAAAAAATTATTCTTATAATTAGAATTTCCATTATTAGCTTGTTGAAATTCCTTTTGTAAATCTATAAGTTCTAATCTATTAATATGAATACGTTGTATTTTTGAAAAAGGAAATTCAATAATCTGTAAAACAGTAGCAGCTATAAACCCAGAAAGTAAAATTGAAATTGAATAGATTGGTTGAATTTTTTCAGAATTTTTTTTAAAATTTTTTTCATCTTTATTATTATTAATTATGTTGTGTGAATTAAAAAAATATAGTAAATTATTATAAAAATATATTTTTGATATCTCAAAAGTGGCAAAAAATGCACCAAATCCTAAAGAATCCTTTAAAAGACAAATGCTACTTCCTGCGAAAAATTTTGCAAACCCAATTTGTTTTAAACTTCTAAATCCATAATTCCATAATGATTCATGGTTTGGATTTATTAATTTATCAACAGAAAATCTTAGTGAAATTGCATCCAATGGAGCAGCAATTATACTTTGACAAATACCAGCAATACAACCAGCAGGGAAAATTTGAGAAAAAGTTGGTGTTGAATCCTTTGATGAAGAATCATAAAATTTTTCAAGAGATATAATATAAGAGCCATATAAAACTGTTCCCACTAATGAATTAGCAATAAATGGAGGAAGAACTTGTTTAGGTATAAATGTCCAACCATATTTTTTTATAGCATGTGCCAATAATGCTGGTGAAGAATGAGTAAATATATTCCAAGGTTTAGATAAAGATGGATTAATAGCCCTAGCTATAAATAAATAATCAAATCTAGAAGGACGAAATAACTTAACTGGTGCTCTAGTATAAAATGTTATCATTTGAGTTACAATAGCTCTTGAACCTGCTGTTAATGCCGTTACATTTTTTTGATTTTGTTTTTTTTTATCTTTTTCTTCTTTAATTTTACTCTCTAAACCTTCTTCCTTCATCTGTATCAAAAAGGTTTTTTTTTTTTTTTTATTCCAAGTTTTTATTTAATTCGTTCATATTTTTAACTAAAAAGTGAAAAAAAAAATAAAAATTAAATAAAAAAATAAAAAGTAATAAAAAAATATTTAAAGTCAATAATTCCTTATTATTTAAATATTTACGCCAAAGTGGTGTATATGTGAATTTTTATAAATATATTATAAATACTAAATAAATTAAAAAAAAAAAAAAAAATATTATAACTAAGTTTTACTTTTTGTAGTTTAATTATTTATTTTTTTTATTTCTCTACATTTCTAATTAAAAAGTATTTTTATACAAATCTATTAAACTTATTGGAAAATTTAACTATACTAACAAAATGTCTTTGTAAGTGTTTATCATATGGTTACTTTATATGCTTTTGGATTTAATATTTGCTTATATTTTGCTTATATTTTGCTTATATTTTTGCTTATATTTTTGCTTATATTTTTGCTTTTATTTTTGCTTATATTCTAGTTTACTAACTTTTTTAGAACAAATAAACCTGCAGAAGCTTCAGATTATCCATGTAAGTTTATTGTGAAATTACAATATATTATATTATATTATATTACAGTTATTAACTTTAAATATAGTCGCTATATGTGAAAAATGTTTAGGAGATAATCCTTATTTACGAATGATTCGAGATAAAGATGGTGAAGAATGTAAATTATGTACAAGACCATTTACTTCTTTTCGTTGGAATCCAAATGTTGGGAATACACAATATAAAACAAATATTTGTATGACATGTGCTAGAGTTAAAAATTGTTGTCAATCTTGTTTAAATGATTTACAATATGGTCTTCCAATAAATATACGTGATGCAGCACTTAAAATGGTTAGTGGTTCAGCAACAAATAATGATCCTGTTAATGTTATTTCAAAACAATTTGTTGCTCAAAATTTAGAAATACAATATAAAGATGCACAATCAGAAAATTCTCAAAATTCTCTTGTTCCTTCAACTACTAATGATTTAACTGTTATTAATGATTTGAATAATAATAATTCACTTTTAGATACTTCTGCAAGGGATCTATTAAAAAATCTTGCAAATGCTCAACCATATTATAAAAAATCAAAGGAAGAACGTTTAAAAGAATATCAAAATGCAGTTAAATCTGGAAAAATAAAACCAAATGATTCAGTTTTAAAGTCTTCAATCGGTAATGAAAAAGTTACCTCTTCTAATATTCAACAAAAAATAAAATTACCTTTAAATGGTTCTATAGATCCTCCTCCTGCTGATAAAAAAATAATGTCTTTATTTTTAATGGGTATTGAAGATGATTTACCAGAATATGTAATAAAAGATCATTTTAAAAAATTTGGTCCTTTAAAATCTGTTATATGTTCTCATTTTAGTAAATGTGCTTTTATAAATTATTCTACGAGAAAAGCTGCTGAGGCTGCTGCTCAAGATGCTGCTTCTTCTAAATTAGGTAAAGGTATTATAATACTAAAAGGTTGTCGTTTAAAGGTTTGTTGGGGTAAACCTAAACCTTTAGAAGCGAATGCAAAAAATATTGCAAGACAAGTTCAATTAACTAAACGAAGAAATTTTAATAATTCAAATAATAGTCGTAATATTAGTAATAATAATAATAATAATAATAATAATAATAATAATAATTCTTCAGATATGACTTTAATAGCGCCACCTGGTTCAGAGAAGACCTCATATGCTAGTCAAAGTCATAATTTTGAAGTATGAAAGAATTACGAATAAAAAAAATTTTTTTTTTTTTTTTTATAAACTGTGTTAATAATGAATATTTGGGATAGTTTTGATTGATTTTGCTTGGTTTTTTTTTATTGTTTATTTGTATTTTTACTATTTTACGACTATATTTCTTTTTTTTTTTTTGTTTTTTTCTTTTTTTAGTAATAAAAAATAATGTTAATTAATTTAAAACAATAAAATAAGAAAATAATATATTTACAGAATGAGATTTTTCATAAAAATCAAAAGTCAAAGATTCTAAGATGCACTTCCTCCACATTTAGTCGTATTATTATCCGTAAGATTGGTGGCAGATCTTTTTGTTTTACCTTTTAAAACATCATCATTGTCTCCTAATTCAGTTTCTTTGTGTATTTGAAGTTTATAAAGTGGTGCTTTTTTATCATCTTTATCTTTTGCAGGAACTTCACCGATTTTTTTACCTTGAACAAGGTTTTTCCTTAATAATGTAGCAACAGCTTCTGCATGTTGAATGCATTTTTCTATTTTCTCTGTGTCATTTAATTTTTGGTTTGTATTAAATTCTTTTCGAATTGCGTCTCTTGCGGCAAGTAATGTTGGTATATCACCTAATAAATAATAATAATAATAATAATAATAATAATATTAGAAATAAAGTTAATAATATTTATTTTTATTTGATTATTTATTAATCACATACCTTTAAAAGCCAAAGCTGACGCTCGGAATAATTTTCTAAAGGAACTTTTAGCTGCTGAACTCATTAAACTCATTATGTTTTTATTTAAAATTGAATTTTTATTTATAATTTAAAAATTCAATCATTTACGTTATTATTTTCTTATTATTTATTGTTAAAAATCAAAAATCATTTATTACTCGTGGTTGCTATTTAAATTTGTACATCCTTATGGTTCCTAATACGTTCAAATATTTATTTTTGTAAATTATATTAAATGTTTTAATAATAGATAATTGAATATAAGTTTCTACGATTATGTATGTATGTATGTATGTATATATATATATATATATATATATATTAATCTGTATATAAATTTGTATTTATCTGTATATGTATATAAGTAAACTTACACACATTGAGTAGCAATTAGAAACTCCTTTTCAAGTAATACTTAAACAGTGAACATTTTCAATTAATTATATGAAATCTTTTTTTATCCAATTAAAAAATACATATCAAGTTAAGACAAAAATTGATAGAGTAAATAGGGAATAAGTTAATTTTCCTATATATTTATGCTTATATTTATGCTTATATTTTATAAAATATATACATATATAATTATATATCCTATAATTACGCCTTATTTTGATTCGATTCCGAGAACCTCTTTTACAGCCTTCTCCACTATTTCAGGAGTAGGGAAAGAAAATGTTTCGAGTTCGACAGCATAAGGAGTAGGAACTTCGGCACCAGTTACACGTAACAAAGGAGCATCTAGATAATCAAATGCATCGGATTCCATGATTTGGGCAGCAATTTCAGAACCGAAACCAAAAGCAGGGAAACCAGAATCAACAGTAATTATATGATTTGTCTTTTTAACTGAATCAAATATTGCTTTAGTATCCATTGGTTTAATAGTGCGAAGATTAATAACTTCAGCTGAAACACCATATTTCTTTTCAAGAGAATCAGCAGCTTTAAGTGAAAAATCTACATTTCTTGAATGAGTTACAATGGTAATATCCTTACCAACTCTTTCAATTTTAGCCTTACCAATTGGAAGAACAAAATCTGGTGATTGTGCTTCAGGGGACAATGGGAAAGATTCACCATAAAGAATTTCATTTTCTAAAAATATAGTTGGATTAGGATCACGAATTGCAGCTTTTAATAATCCCTTTGCATCTTCAGCAGAATATGGTGAAATAACTTTTAAACCTGGGATTGCACCATACCAAGCACTATAATCTTGTGAATGTTGTGCACCAACACCAGCAGCTGCACCATTTGGACCACGAAAAACAACAGGACAAGGTTGGATACCACCAGACATATAAAGAGTTTTTGCACCAGAATTAATAATTTGATCAATGGCCTGCATTGCAAAATTAAATGTCATAAATTCACAAATTGGTACTAATCCTGCAAGTGCAGCACCAACGCAAAGACCTGTAAATCCGGCTTCTGTAATTGGTGTATCAACGACACGTTTTTCACCAAATCTATCTAAGAGACCACGAGAAACTTTGTAAGCACCGTTATATTGACCAACTTCTTCACCCATAAGAAAAACTCTTTCATCTCTATCCATTTCTTCAGCCATTGCTTGGTTTAAAGCATCTCTAACTGTAATTTGAATAGTTCCGTTTTCAGTAGAAGATAATCTTTTGCTACCATAGATGGATGATAAATTTTTATTATTATTATTATTATTTATTAAATATTTGTTTAATTTATTTCCGTTTCCATTTTTGTATCCTGATGAAATATTTCTATAAGATTTTAATAAGGAAAATGATCCTTTGTTATTTAAACTTTTTTTTCCACAAGCACGGATAGAAGAAAACATTTTAATTATTTTAAAATATATTCAAAAATATATTATTACTATTATTAATAAAAATAATAATAAAATAAATAAATAAAAAAAAATTAATAATAATAATAAATTAATTTAATTTTTATTTTTTTTTTTTTGTTCTTTTTTTTTTCACTTATTTATTTATTTTTCTTATTTTTCTTTTATTTATTTTAGTTTTTCCTCCTTATTTTTCCGAAATATAAAGGTTAGGGTCCATCGGTCTCTATTTGTAAATATTTTCATTAGTTACCCTAGAAGCTGGCAATAATGTTTTTATTTTTGGGAGAAAATATTTTTTTGTATGGAGGGTATAAAGAAAAACTAAAAATATTTTTTGCTCAAGTGTTTATTTCGTATAGATTTGTGTATTTTAGCTAGCTTCTAGTATACTATTTTATTATATTTATAAGATGAGGGGAAAAAATAGGAAATATTATATCGTATTATATTGTATTATATTGTATTATATTATACAGATCGGAAGATTTTTAAATCGGACTTTGCTAATTTCTTAGTAAACGTTCATAAAAATGTATTTTATATATGAAATATTCACTTGGATTGTGTATTTAAATGTGTATGATGGTTATTAATGTGGTTGAATATTATATATATTTAGTGTAATTTTGAGTTGTTAGCAATTTTTATATAAAGTTTACACTTCTTACAGTTTTACAAGTAGATTTATTTATTTACAGTATCTCTTCTAAATAAACTAATTTTTTTAAATTAAAAAGAAAAACTACAAATTAATTATTATAATTGGAAATAAAAACTATTTGAAAAATACCTGATAATTTCCACTTTGATAATTATTTTATAAAAATGTAGATTATTTACCATTTGTTCTTTATCTCATATGTACTTTATATTTGATATACCAGAGAAGATATTTAAAAGAAATCCTTTAGGTACTATGGCAACTGGTTTGATTAAGGTCATCTAAGGTGTAATGTATATAATGTTAATTGGAACATATTTTTTTTTTAGCACACTACATATAAGTGAATACAATGTATTTTGTTTAGTTAGATTGAGTTTGTGTTTATTAAACTTTTAAACGATTTATAAGTAAAGTTGTGGAAATTTTTTGAATTAGATTTTTGATAATTGAAGAAAATATTGCCATTTATAAATATAATTTCATAAAAATCAATTATAACCGGATTAATTTTATAATGCGAAAAAAAATATATTAAACAAATAGAATGAAAAAATAAATAAATATATAATACATATTTTAAAAATCTAAGTAAGATCATTTATCAAATATTAGTTTTTGTACAGTTTAAATAAATGAATTGCCTGCTAGAAGCAGTATGTGTAAATACGCAATAATATGTTTTCCATACCTTGAAAGTCCAATTCACATCTGAAAACCTCAACCCTACTTCCCATGTAGATTGAAGTTTAACTCAAGACATTTATATAAAAGTGAAAATGATTATTATTAAAATGTGTTATTATTAAAATGTTTTATTATAAGCAAAAATAATCTATTTAAAATACATATTATTCCTTCTTATTTTATATTTGTAAAAATATATTAAGCATTGAAAAAAAAAGCTAGTATTAAAATTCTATTTATTCTTATTATACATGTAAATAAACTTTTACTTTATTTTATTTTATTTATTTTAATTTTCTAATTGTTGTAAATAAATAACAATTATAAAATCATCGAATGATATTCACCCTTATAATTGTGAATAATCGATTTATTTAAAACAATAAGCTCATGATCAGGCGTTTCTAATAAAATAGTAGCAAACCATTCATACCAAATACGCTTTCCATCAGTACGTCGAGCCATGTTCACTTTCAAAATACTATTCGCTGGAGCAACCATAGGAGTCTCTAATGGGAACCATATTGAAAACCAAGAAGTCAAATTAGGAGATTTGATTTCTTGTAAATCAGGGCGAGTGGATAATTCTATATCAGTAGCCAATTTAGTTTCAAAAAACCCAGCAATACCATGTAATGTACCACGATTAGGAATTTTAAATTCAGCGTCACACTCTCTCTCTGTAAGTGAATTTGCACGCAAAATAAAATCTTCATTCTCAAATAAGGGATAAAGTCGAGTTGAACTAGAATCTTGTGTTTTTGATTGACCTTTCAGAGAATATGAGTTAACATAAGGAACCAAATTACGTTCGAATACCATCAATGCAGGATCAGGATGAGTGAAACTCCAAGCCGTCTCAATATGAATATCCTTGTATTTTTCTGTACTATCAGGGATTTGTGTAGTTGCCTTCTCGATATCTTCTGGATCTGGTTTCCCAATCGGTTTGTACCCTAAAAACGATACAGAATCTAAAAGAACAATATAAGGAGTATGGAAAAGTGATCTTTTCCCTTTATAGTAAAGCTGTGTATATAATTTAGAACTTTGTGCAGGAGTAATAAAGCTTGTGTAAGATTCTGGAATCATTACACCATATTCTTGATCCAAAGCTGTCCGTTGTAAATTGAAAAGACATTCAGGGGAAAGTTCATTATCACCAAATGAGCCTAATAATTCTGAAACAATAATTCCAAATTGATTTTCCAAACCACTTGGAACTTTCCAATGTCGTGCATCAATATGTTCTAAAAATACTTTATTTTTCCATACTTTTTCATTTCTGCGAGTCAAATATACATATGCATCTGGATTCCTTTCTAGGGCATATACTTTAATTTTTATACGGATTTCTTCGGCAGCCTCTAAAGCAGCTTGCACTAAAGGACCACGTCCAGCACCAACTACTAAAATGTAGAAATATTGATTTGCAGTCGAATCTAGAGAAAGAGATGAAGCATATTCAGGAAATTTTTCTAATTTAGATGACATTACCTCACGTATACCTTGAAAAATTGCCTTTTTATATTTAACATATTTTATTGGATCACGCTCAAATACTTCATACGTAGCAGAAAGTAAGTTGTCAGTTAATGGTTGGATAGGTGTCATCATATAGTCTTCATAACCATGAGCAAAAACTTTCATATGTGAATCTGGTTCCTTTGATTTTTTAATCATATAACGTAAATATTCAACAATAGATTGTGGACCAGTATCATATTGAGGAAGATTTGGATCACCTTGTTGATATTCTAATAAAGTGAAAATTCCTCGGAAAAGAAAACGTTTTAAAAAAGATGCAACTTTTCTTGGAAGAACAGGATTATTATTTTTATTTTTTGCAAATGCTTTCGATGGTAAATAAAAACCACTAACAGGTTCGGCATACCATCTATCCATGACATGTTCTGGAATCATTTTATCTGGAATTTCGAGCATTACAGATAAATTTGAAGGATAATTTAAAGCAGTACGAATTTCATTCCACATTTGCCATACATCTAAAAAATCAGATTTAGGTTTTGATTCTGGATTAGGATCAATAGTAGTTGTACCAAAAAGATGGGTTTCATTAAAAGTAAGAGCTCCATTAGATTTTTGAGATTGAGAATTCGAATTTGAAGTTGAAGAAGAAGGATTTGATTCAGATATATAAGCTTTCATTCTTAAAATTACTTCAATTTTAGTTGAAGAAAGAGCTCTTGATAAATTTAAAATATACTGTCCTAATTGAGATTTTCTAGAAGGATCAGGACCAGCTATTATAATTGAAGAATAACCAACAAAAGAAGCATAAGAAATTTCATGAATTAAAAGTTGCAAACGAAGATAGGCAGCGAATTTCATTTCATGATCTAAAGAAATTGAATTTAAATTAGCAGCTAAGGCAATTCTAGCAGTTGTATGAGATATACTAGGACCAACCATAACCTCTTTATTATTTAATGGTGGAAGTAAAAATAATCCTTTTACGGTTGGTAATGTATTTGCACCATGGAAAAAAATTGAAGGCTTATTAGGTCTTGTATAAACCATTTTAGTGTCATCAATTGCTAAGCCATAAAGTTGAGAAAGATGTTCATTATAAGTTGGTGAAACAATTTGATTAGCAACAAAATCATATTTAAATTTTGAATATTTTTCTGGACCGACTACTTCATCTTTTACTTGAGAATGAACTTTTCCGGTTAAATATGGTTCAATAAACTCATCGCTTATCCATGTATTATTTGAAGGTATGATTATACCAATTTTTCCAGAAAATCTAGACATTAGATGAGGTGAATGGAGTAGTGATAGTTATAATTTGTAATTTATACTACTGTGTAATTAATTAATTATTATTTATTTATTTATTTATTATCATTTATTTATTATCATTTATTTATTATCATTTATTTATTTCTATTTTTCTTTATATTATATTTGTTCTTTTACCACAATTACTGCGAAACAAAATTAAACTATAATTAATTATTCAGAAATAAAAACTATAGACTTTTGAATTAATATTGAGAGAAAAATAATGTGAGAGTAACCATGGTTACTACTACTAATTAATCTGAATATGGATTTATACAAAGAGAAGTATTTTACAAAGTTGCAAATGTTAAATTAGATTTATATTTGGTGATTTATTATAATATGAGTAAAATATGATATTTTGCTTATAATATTTCTAATTTAAATGTATTTTATAACATATTTTTAGTATTATAAAAAAAAAAACTTATTTATAAAAATATCAAACTGGTTTTACTTGAAGCGAATGTTAGTTACTTTCTGTAAAGACTATATAATGTAATTAAATACACAGTAATACAAACTACTTGACAACGATGTTTGGTAATTTTTTTGCGGTTGAAAAATAGTGGTACGAATAAAAGTTTCGTATAGAAATAAATGTATATAAAATAGTATAAATATTGAAAATATTTACATAATTAATAACAAATGTATATAATAGTATAAATATTGAAAATATTTACATAATTAATAACAAATGTATATAATAGTATAAATATTGAAAATATTTACATAATTAATAACAAATGTATATAATAGTATAAATATTGAAAATATTTACATAATATAATAATTGAATTATGTTGCAGAATAAAAACCATATATTAAGTGAAGATCGGATTCGGTTTTATTGCTTAAATCAGAAAAAAAGTAGCTGCTAAGCAAGCTTTTGTATTTATTTGTAATTACAATAAAATTTGGTCAAAAGATGAGATTTAAATTAAATATTAAATTTAAATAAAATAAAACAATTACTACAATGAACAATTACTATTATAAACAATTACTATAATAATAGCTTAACATATACTAATACAAATTCATAAAACTATATGTTAAATAAACTATCCTATTTCACTATATTGATGAATTTGAAATCTGTAAATTTCAATATCACTATAGAAACAATGCAGCTGTTAAATATTATTTTTAACTATATAGTAAAGAATACCGCAAAATATAATATTTTTTAGTATTTTTTACATAATAATTAATCTAAAATCACTTAATCTGTTGCCACGTGTAAACTAGGAAAACAACGAAATTAAATAATAATAATAATAATAATAATAATATAAAATATTATCTAGTTGAATTAACTAAATAATAATAAACAAGGAAAATAAACAAATAAATAAATAAACAAATAAACAAAAGGAAAATAAACAAATAAATAAATAAATAAACAAAAAAAAAAAAATAAATCAACCTTAATATAGTTGAGAAGGTTAATTAATTATTTTATATTGTAATTGATACAATTATCATAATTAATTAATTAATTAGAAAATTATATTATTAGTAGGTTATTATATTTTATTTTACTTTATTTTATTATCTTTACTAATTATCATTTAGAATATTTATTTACTTATAGAATTTCTATAAGAATTTAAAATATTTATTAATAATTATATTATTATTAATATTATTCTTATAATTAAAATTATAAGTTTAATAACAAATAATAATATAATAATATAAATATATCTTTTTTTTTTTTTTTTTTTAAAAAAAGATTTTAGGAATTTTTTCAATCATATATAAAAAGGAAAATATGGGGAAATATAATAATAAATTCTCTCCCATTGCAAATCCTGCTTCTCCATATAAACCTTCTAAACCAACTTCTGATCCATTAGAGAAAATTACAAAAAATGACAAATTAGTACTTACTTTTTTATCAATTTTAGGTGCTTTTGTTCGTCTATGGCGTTTAGATAATCCTTCATCGGTTGTTTTTGATGAAGTTCATTTCGGAGGTTTTTCTAGCAAGTATGTTTATATTATAATATATAACTAAATAATTAATAAACATTACTAACTTATTAGATATATTAGTCGAAAGTTTTTCATGGATGTTCATCCTCCACTAGCAAAAATGTTATTCGCTTTATTTGCCTATTTAGGTGGATCAGATGGTTCATTCACTTTTAAAGAAATAGGATTAGATTATGCCGGAACAAATGCTCCCTATGTATTAATGCGTTTCTTTCCCGCAATTTTAGGCTTCTTAACAATACCCTTAATGTACTTAACTTTAAGAGCTTATCGTTTACATGCAGTTACTGCTGCATTGGGAACTACTCTTTTAATATTTGAAAACGCTTTAGTTACTCAATCTAGACTTATCTTACTTGATTCACCTTTAGTATTTGGTACTGCTTTATCAATTTTCTCTTGGTCTTGTTTTGAAAATCAATCCCCTTTTACTAAAAAATGGTATTTATATCTTGCTCTTACTGGCTTATCTTTAGGTATAACTGCTTCTGTTAAATGGGTAGGTTTGTTTACAATTGGATGGGTTGGTGTTCTTACCTTGTATCAATTGTGGAAAATTTTAGGTGATTTATCAATTTCACCAAGGAAATATATTGATCATTTCTCAGCTAGAATCATGGGACTTATCGTAATCCCTTTTGTATTTTATCTTATTGTATTTGCTGTTCATTTTAAAGTACTCAAATACTCTGGTGACGGCGATGGATTTATGTCTCCTGAATTTTCTCATAATCTCATTGGAAACGAAATCGATTCAGTATTTGCAGACGTTGCTTATGGTTCAACTGTTACAATTAGACATGTTAATACAAATGGTGGTTATTTACATTCTCATCTTGATAGTTATCCAGGTGGCTCTAATCAACAACAGATTACTCTTTATCCTCATCGTGATTATAATAATGATTGGGTCATTGAAGTAGATAACTTAAATGTTACTCAACAACAAGTTTTATATTCCCCTATTCGTAACGTAAAAGATGGTGAAATAATTAGACTTTTCCATGCTGCAACTCACAGACGTCTTCATAGTCATTCCCTTCGTCCAGTTTTCACTGAAATTGATTGGCAAAATGAAGTTTCTTGCTATGGATATGAAGGCTTTCAAGGTGACGCAAATGATCTTTTCAGAGTTGAAATCATTAAAAGTAAATCTAAAAAGGGTGAAGCTAGAGAACGTCTTATGCCTATCAATACTATTTTCAAACTCGTTCATGTCAATACTGGCTGCTCTTTATTTTCACGTAATTCTAAACTTCCAGAATGGGGTCATGGACAACAAGAAGTAACCTGCGCCACTCAAGGTATTTTGGAAAATAGTCTTTGGATGATTGAATCAAATACACACCCTAAATTTGATAATTCATTACCTAAAGTAAACTATCACAAACCAACATTTTTACAAAAATTTTGGGAATTACAAAAAGTAATGTGGATCACAAACGCTGGTCTTACTGGTTCTCATCCTTATGATTCTCGTCCTGATTCATGGCCTTTGTTGAAAAGAGGTATTAATTTTTGGGGTAAATGGAACAGACATATTTATTTATTTGGAAATCCTGTTATTTGGTGGTTATCAACTGCTGCAATTGGATTGTACGTTATTATAAAAGGATTAACTGTTTTAAGATGGCAACGTGGATATGATGATTATGCTTCTACATTTTTACAATACTATGATCATAATGTTGGAAATAATGTTGTTGGTTGGGCTTTTCACTTTTTCCCCTTCTTTTTGATGCAACGTCAATTATTTTTACATCACTATCTTCCAGCTTTGTATTTTGCAATAATTGTATTCTGTCAAACTTGGGAAGTTTTTATCACTCGTATCTTGAAAGATTACAAAATAAGCAAAGCTTTTGTTGGCATTTTAATAGCTACTACAGTTGTTGTATTTTATATTTATTCTCCTTTGGCTTACGCTACTAACTGGACTAGAGAAGGTTGTAATAAGTCTAAATTACTTGATACATGGGATTTTAATTGTGATTTATATCCTGATTCTTATAGTGAATACCAGAAAATTGACGAGAGTTCTTTCTCTGCCAAGAACATGCCTGCTATGACTCCAACTGGTGAAACCGCGGTATCAACCAGCTTTAACAACGCTCAGGCAAATGTAGCTGCCAATCAAGCTCCTGGTTCTATTATTAAAGAAGAACAAAATGTTGAATACAGAGATCAAGATGGAAATATTATTCCTCCTGATGTTTTTGAACAAATTAAGGATAAAGTTAAGGTAGAAACACGATATGAAACTTCAATGCGTGTAGCTGATGAAGAAGAAGCTGCAAAGATATTAGAAGAAAATAAGAACAAAGAACAAGAGGAGCAACATCATGAACAAGAGGAACAACATCATGAACAAGAGGAGCAACAGCATGAACAAGAGCAACATCATGAACAACAAAATGAGGAAGAACAGCGCGAACAAGAAAAGAAGAGATATGAAGAAGAACAAGAACAATTAAGAAAACAATGGGAAAAACAGCAACAAGAGGAACAAAAAATAGAACAAGAAGCGAAGAAGGAAACTGAAGCTGAAATTGAATATGAAAAAGAAAATCCAGAAGCTGCACCAATCCCAGTCGAAGAAGCCGAAGTAACACCTGAAGCTAACGAGGCAGATGCTGTAGTAGAGGAAGCAAATACCACCCCAGAGGACGAGTTTGATAAACCTACGCCAGAGCCTGCTGAAACTGAAGAAGACGTTGTGGAACCAACTGCATAAAAAAAAATTATTTCTTAAAAAAATTAAAGTTGAAAACAGCAAAAAAAAAAAAAAATAGCAAGATAAAAAATAAAACAAAATAAACTGAAATATTTATATTTAATTATTTTGTCACATTTAAAACATTTATTTACCCTTTTTACAACATTTACTTTTTCATTTTATTTATTTATTTATTTATTTATTTGGTTTTTTTTCTTATTGTGTTTAATGTATGAACTTTATTATTCAAGATAAAAGTCGAATTAAAGATAAAAGAAATAATTTTAAGAATACATGTTAATAGTTTCAATTAAATTCTTTTATATTATATTATAAGTATAGTCAAATTGTGAATACATAAGAATAAACTGCATTTTTTAAATTTTATTTTACAATATATAATATTTTTTTCATTTATAAATGGTAATATTGATTGTATATTAAAATGTTACATATTCTAGTTATTTGTTAAAAATTTAAGGTATTGGAACTGTCAGAATTTAGTATTATTCCATCTGATGAGGGTATAATTTCAAAGGAGGGATCATCATTTGTGTATTGATGATTGTTATTATAGCTATAATTAGGATTGGAATTTATATGAGTATTGGAATTAACATCGGGATTCGCGTTAATATAGTGATTAGAACTATAGTTAGAAATTTTATTGTAATCAATAATAGACCTTTGTGTTTGGTCAGGATTAAGAATATGGGTATTTAAAACACTTTTTGATATCAAACTAGTATCATTTAAAGAGGTGGTATTCATCATTGATTTATTCATACTAGAATTAAACAAATTATGAGAATAATTAGAAGAATGACTATAATCATACGGGTTGGTATTATAGTTATTATGTATAGGTTCAAACTCTTTCTCTAATTCAAATTCTAATCCTAATTGAGATGAACTTTTAATTGTACTGTTAATCGAATAATTTTCTAAAGAAGAATCCATTATGAAAGAAGATTGTGGAATTAAACGTGTATCATTAGAATTACCAGCTTCACCTGGAAAACACATAAAAAACTCGTCATTATCCATTTCATTATTATTATTATTATCATCAAACAAAGCAGTAAATGAAGAATTTTCATTTACTGGTAACATATTAAAATTTTTTAAAAGCTTTTTTTCGCTTTTTAAATTATTATTTTGAATGGTATTGTAAGTTTTGTTGGGTATGAATGAATAGCTTTCATTAGAAATTTCTAAGGATTTTTCATAATTGTTATTGTTATTGTTATTGTAAATATTTAAATCGGTATTATAATTATGCCCTTTAGCAAAATTAACCACATAAGGGGTATAGCTGTAAGAGTTTTCTTCATTTTTTTTAAGATTTATAGATTTATTTTTATCATCGTTATTCAAGTCCACCGATTTCTCTTTTTTTTGTCTTTTATACCTTCTTGGTTTTTCAATCGCTTCATTTTTACCATTTTTTTCGCTTGTTCTATTACCTTTTAATTGTTCATACTGTTCATTTTGTTTACCATCTTTTTTCATTTTACTTTTCTTGTGACATGTACTCAATTGTGACGTTTTTCGGCATATAATATTTTTAAATTTCCTGCTTGATAATCTGTTTTTCCTTATAGGCGATAATCTTACAGACATATTAGTTTCAGTTTCGCAAACTTTCATTTTTCATCATTCTTAATTTAGGAATTTTTATAGTTATTCCTTATTATTATTATTGTTAGTATTTATTATTTATTAATTATTTATTATTTATTAATTATTATTTATTTATTATTTATTATTTATTTATTATTTATTTATTATTTATTATTTATTATTTATTATTTATTTATTATTTATTATTTATTATTTATTATTTATTTATTATTATTTATTATTATTTATTATTTATTATTTATTTATTATTTATTTATTTATTATTATTTATTATTTATTATTTATTTATTATTTATTTATTTATTATTATTTATTATTATTTATTTATTATTTATTATTATTTATTTATTATTATTTATTTATTATTATTTATTTATTATTATTTATTTATTATTATTATTATTTGTTATTTGTTGTTTTATATTTAATATTTAATTTTGTTTTATTATCAAAATTTTACAATTAATATTAAATTCCGAATTAATATCTTTAGTTTCACTTTTATAAATATAGTGATCTCAAGCACGTTATTTATTAGAAAAAAATAAACCTTATAGATGAAAACGTAATAATATGTATCAAGCAATTAAAATTCACATGTGTAAATAAATATAAAAGAAATAATAATATATAATAAATACTAAATACAAATATAAATAATTAACAAACGTAATATTTAAACCCACTTGAAAAAATATGATACAATGAACACTATGAATAATAAAGATAAAAGCAAAAATGAAGGTGAAAAATATTTAGAAGAAATTGAAGAATTATTACAAAATAAGCTTGCTTCTTATTTAAATACTTTAGACGATTATGAAAAAGTTCGAAAATTAGTCTCTGAACAGTTTAAAAATGTAGGAATTTTTTATATACATATATAAAAAAAAAAAGATTGAAAAAATATAAAAAATAATATAAAAAAGAATCATATAAAAAAAAAAAAAAAAAATAGTAATACTAACAAAGCGTTTAGGCGTTTGTAAATCTTGCAAAAGCAAAATATGATTCAAAAATATTTTATGGGCAAGATCAATACGATGATCGAGTTAAAGCCCAAAGAATTATGTATGTATAAGTATATATATGTGTAAATAAATTTATATTCATGTATACTTTATAGTAAAATCATATTAATTATTATAGTCTTATACAAGAAAACAAATATGTTCTATCTGCAAAAGAAAGTAACAATTTAAAAAAAGAAAATATCAAATCTGAAGAAAATGATAAAATTGAAAAAAATGACAAAACGGATGATGTAGACGAAAAGGTGGAAATGAAGAATAAGAAAAAGAAAACAATTAATGACCCTATTAGAATGTTTTCTGCTTTTGCTCCACAGTCTTTGAGAGTTTCACAAGAGTTTTTTACGCAAGGTGAGTGAAGATATTATTTATTATTATTATTTATTATTATTATTTATTATTATTATTTATTATTATTTATTATTATTATTTATTATTATTATTTATTATTATTTATTATTATTATTTATTATTTATTATTTATTATTTATTATTATTATTTATTATTATTATTTATTATTATTATTATTATTATTTATTATTTATTATTTATTATTTATTATATTTACTATTTATTAAATTTTTCTTTATTATGTCATTTCATCTATTGCATACTTACATTTTAAATTATTTGTATATCTTACAGGTCTTAACGATTCTGTGCGCTTGACAAATATAATCAAAGAACTTTCCAGTTTGGAAAATGAAATTATTTCGTTAAGAAAACAAATTAATAGTAAATAGTAAATAGTAAATAGTAAATAGTAAAAAAATAATTTATTTTATATATATAATTTTGTATACATACATTTTATATTTATATTTATATATATATTCATTTAGATACACTACACTTCTTTTCTCATTTTTAATAATAAACAAAAAATTAATATGGAAGAAAAACATAAACAGTATATGCAACTTGCTATTGATGAAGCAAGGAAATCTAAATATATTCCGACGGCATTTTGTGTTGGTGCCGTTATAGTAGACAGCGAAAATGATAAAATTATTTCTACTGGTTATTCTAGAGAACTTGAAGGAAATACACATGCAGAACAATGTGCTTTAGAAAAAATTTATAATGGGAATCCTACAAATTTACAATATAAAAATAATAAAAACCTACCAAATAATTCCTATTTATATACAACAATGGAACCTTGTTCAGAAAGACTTAGTAAAAATATTCCCTGTGTAGATAGAATTATTAAAGATGGCCATATTACAAAAGTTTACGTAGGCGTAACAGAGCCTGATACATTTATTAAAAATAATATATGCAAAAAAAAATTACAAGATGCTGGAATACAATATATCTTTGTTCCAGGTTTTGAACAACTTTGTACGTCTATTGCAAATGGGAAAGCATAAATTTTTTTCACTTTTTTTCACTTTTTTTTCTTTATTTTTTTTTTTTTTTTACACAATTACATAATTTAGAGAGAATTAAACTTTTGATTTATATAAATGTACATAGTTTGTATTATAATATAAATATATAAATAGAAATATAAATTTAAATATATAAATGTTTCATCTTTAGTACCGGAATGTCCTTAACAAACAATCTTCTATTTTTAAGTGGAAGTGATCTTTGGTGCAGGTATTTCAGCTTTTGCACTTATTGTTGAACCAACTTCACGAGCAATTATTGTAAGTTTGCATTTTGAATCAATATTTCCGATAATCTCAATTTTAGAACTTGGTTTAACTTTATATAAAGCTAAAGAAGCAATCTTTTTTGCTGGTTTTGTAACTTTCTCTTTGATTTCTTCCTCTTCTTCATCAGAAAAATCACTTTCATCATCCTCATCATCCTTTTTGGTTTCCTCTTTCTTTGGTTTTGGTTCTGGTTTCTTAACAATTATTTCAGATTCAGCTTCTGCAATATCAATAAGAACATCACCACCAGCAGCAGGACCAGAAACAATAATAGAACGTTTAAAAGGAATAGAAGAATGTTCTAAAATAATTGGTAAAAAACTATTATCACTTAAAGCAAGACCAATAGCTTTTGTAGTATGAGGAGCAGATTGTAAATGTTCACTTTCTAAAGTTTGTTTAATTTCTTCTGGTTGAAAACCACTAAGTAATGAACCTTGAATAGCAGCACCACGGGTTATTAATTCATGAGGATGAAGAGCCTTAGGTTCTAAAGTTGGAGCCCAAATTTTTGTAGTAGGAGGAAAAACATTTGCAAGTCTTGTAGCGAGTTTAGGAGTATTTGAAACACCACCAGCAAGAATAATTTCATTAATATCATAAATATCAAATCCACTCTTTTTAATTAAATCTTCAGTAAAATCAACAAATTTATCCAAAACTTTTCTAGCAATAAGTTCATATCTAAGTCTATTTATAGTAGCATGAAAATCAATACCATTTATAAGAGAATCAATTGAAATATTTGCTGAAGTACTTTGACTTAATGTTCTTTTAACTGAATCAGCTTCAGCATATAATTTAGCCAATGCACGAGGATTCTTTTTAGGATCAACATCAGGATAAGTTTTTTGGAATTCTTTAACAAAGTAATCAACTAAAACTTCATCTAATTGAAATCCACCTACTGAATAATCATGAGAATTAACTAAAATTGAAGAAATTCCTGATCTAAGTGAAATTATTGCACCATCAGTACGTGTTCCACCAATATCTAAAATTAAAGAAATTTTATCTTTAGATAAATTTGCATCAGAAATTGTAGAATAAGAAAGCAAAATTGCTGAAGGTTCATTTATAACTTGAACAATTTGTAAACCAGCTTCTTTAGCTAATTCAACAATAGATTCTCTTTGATGTTTAGTAAAATCTGTAGGAACAGAAATAACTGCTTTTTTTATATCTTTTCCAAGAAAATCGGAAGCACTATTTTTTAATCTTCTTAAATGTCTAATAACGACTTCATCTAAAGGTACTGAGTCTGGATCTGAACTTTCGGCATTAGTTTTTAATTTATAAAATATTTTTTCATTTTTATTATGTGGTTTTGCTGATCTTTTTGAACTATCTTGGTTAATTTCTTTAAAATTTTTTCCAATATAATCTCTGAAATTAATTACTGTATTATCCGCATTTCTAATAAGTTGACTTTTTGCTTGAACACCATGATATTCATCATCATCTAAATATGCTAAAGCTGATGGAATTACTCTATCACCATCTTCATTAGCAATTACTTCAACATTACCATCCTTTTATAAAAAAATTTGTTAGCAACAATATAATAATATTAATAATAGTAATACTAAAAAAATCATAAATTTTTATAAAATGAAAATTTACTAACCTTATTTACATAGGAAATTGAACTGGAAGTATTACCGAAAGAAATTCCAATAACTGAATCATTTTGGTCACCACTATTATTAACTGTTGTAGACATTATGTATATAAACTACAAAAAAAAACAAGGAAAAAAAAAAAAAAAAAAAAAAAAAAATTTTTAAAAAAATTTAAAAAAATCTAAAAAAATCTAAAAATTTAAAAGTCAACTTTACTTTCTATAAAAATGATTAAATAAATTTAATCAACTAAATATTAAAAATAATTTAAAATTTTAATAACTAAACAAAACAAAACAAAACTAAATATTCAAAAATCTAATTAATTTGATTACTTCAATAGTGAAAAATTAATAAATTTTTACATCAGGGTAACATTATAATTAATTTTAATCAAAGATAATTAAAATATAATCAACTTTTTTACAGAGACCATTTAGAAACTGTTTTATTTTATTTATTTTCAAATTATAGTTTTACAAAAATAATTTATTAGTGAATTAATTTATTATAAAATTAGAATACATATATAAACATATAAATAAATATTTGTTAATTAGTAAATAAATATCAATTACTTAGTAACTGATAAATAGATAATAATTAACAAATAGTAAAATAATTAATAATCATAATAATAAAAAAAACCAAAAGACAGATTCCAATTTCTGTATGTTAAAATAAATGTACTAATGTATTTTAGAAGTATGTGTGTATCCGCAACTTGTACAAGTGAAATACAAAAACATACTATTGCAAACGATGCCATATTATTGCATATTATTGCATATTATTGCATATTATTGCATATTATTGCATATTATTGCATATCATTGCATATCATTGCATATCATAGCATATCATTGTATTCATTTGCATATCATTCCATTGTATTGAATTGCATATCAATTGCATGCATGCATCACACACCCTCATTGTTTTACCATCCCAACCTAAACATATAAATGAATGATAAATAATGATAAACGATAGTAATAGATAAATGAAAAATTAATAGTAAAAAAGATATTAATAAAAAATAAGTCAATAAACACGTAATAAATTAGTAACAAATAAATGAGTAAATGAGTAAATGAATAAATGAATAAATGAGACAAATCTAAAAAAATCAAAAATAAGAATGAATAATAAATAATGAGAAAAAATAACCAAAAAATAACCAAAAAATAACCAAAAAAATAACCAAAATGCTTTCCTTTTTGCTTTTACTTTTCAAAAAAACCATCATCCAAAGTAAAAAAAAATAATCAATTAGGTATAGTAACCAGAACTAAATTCAAATCCACCCATATTAAAAATATTATCAATTTCTTCAGCCCCTAAAGTATAGAATAATGGGTTAAGCATAGGCGGTTGGAACTGCTGATTATTTAACTGTACTCCTATATTTGGGTTTACGGGCTGGTCTCCAATAAGTGGAGAAGATAAAGGTAAATGTTGTGCTTCTTGTTGTTGAAGTTGATGTTGAAGATTTCTATGATGTTGTTGTAATTCTTGCTGCTGTAATTCTTGTTGATGTAACTCTTGCTGTTGTAAATTTTGCTGCTGTTGTTGTTGTTGTTGTTGTAACTCTTGTTGCTGTATCTGTTGTTGTAATTGATGATGCAATTGTCCTTGTATTTCATGTTTCTGGTCACTTATTTGTAAATCACCTTCTATTTTCACTTTTGGATGAGATTTATTATTCTCAGCTTTAGAATATTTATTAATAGTAGGCAAAGTACTAACTCTTCTTAAAATTTCATATAAATCATTATTCGCCGAACCTAAGGGAAGCTTGCCATGTTGAGCTTCTTGGGCTTGATTAATAATTAATGTCATTAATCTATTAATAATTCTTATCCCCCTACGAGCAATAATATTAGAGCCACTAAGAGTTTCCATTAATGGAATTACGTTTTCTACCCAACTATATCTACTTTTAATATCACCTGCTGGATCCTCAAGAATATCTAAAAGCACATAGACAGAAGCAGTAAGACAATACATAGATATCAGCCAATTCTTTTTGTAATATAATGGGACATCTTTGACACACATACTAAGAATAGTGTGAGCATCTTCAAGACAAATAGATCTACAAGAATTATTCCATTCTTCTTTATTTATAAATACAGACATTAATCTGTTTATGTAGAGTCGTTCTCCAGCAAAAGAAAATGAAAGTAAGTATCTTTGAAAAGCAAGAACTTTAGAATCATATCCACCATTGCCACTTGAATCAGCACGTAGTATAGGGGGCATTTTTTCTTGAATTGCCTCAAGTTCCATAGCAGCTTGAAGGAGGTCTTCAAGCGCCACGCTAGTTTCTGTTAGTCTTGAATCAAAGTAATATTTTCTTTTAATTTGAGCTATTTTTATCATAATAATATGATAATTGACTTCAGTGAACTCTGAAAGTGGTTTTGGATTCGGAATTTTTTCTACACCAATTAAATCATCATCATTATAATTTCCGGGTACAACAGTTGCAAATGAACCTGGATATATAACAGAAGTTCTGCCAATCGTTTCCATCCAATCACAAATAACAATTGTCCACCATAGACGTCGTCCATATTCCCTATCAAATAATTGAGAATTAAAATTAGGAGAAAAATGAGAGTATTTTTGTTGTAAACAATCTTCTGAATCAATTTTGTCCAAATTAAGTCTTTGAGATATGACAATAACAGAATTTAAAATAGAGTAATATAATAAAGGTTCACCTATAGCATATGCTCCCAAACCAATAAGAGAGCATGTTTGGACAGAGCGGATATCTGGAAAACGCATAAATTCGCCTCTATTTAGACATTCCACAGCAGATGAAAAATATTTTTTAGCAAGATGTTGCAATGATTTTGGATTAAAACCAAGTTGAACAAGAAATTCTGTGTCAGCATATATCACACCAACGAAAAGTATAGCGTACCATATAGCAGACCAAAGATATTCTCCTCGTGTTCTGTCGAAATGAAAATTTAAAAATTTTGGTATGTCTGATTCCCAAAAACATTTATGTTCATAATAAAAGCTCTCTGCTGAGAAAGCAAAATTAAGGAAAAAAGTATTGTCTAGAACAAAATGAACTAAAGCATTTGATTGATCATAAGTCATCTCTGGCATTTGGAAAATAAGAGAAGAAGGAATTTTATTCAATTCTTCAGAATAAGGATTTAACTCTACAGTTAATTCACGTTTTAAAGAGTTTTTTCCAAAAAATGAATGAGGAAGAGCAGAAGAATTATTTGTAAAAATAAATTTTTTCATTTCTGGATGATAATCAACAACACGTGGAAATTGAGAATCAGCTAAAGCTGAAGGATCTCTAGAAATAGCTTTATTGGTATTATTATTAGTATTATTATTATTATTATCATTATTAATATTATTATCATTATTATTGTCAGTAGGATTAATTGCACGTTTATTTCCAGTAGGAGAGATTATATTTGGCATTGAAACTGGTATAAAAGGATGATTTGAAGAGCTTGGGGGAGGGGTTCGTTTAACGACTGAAGAATCTGAAGAAATATTTTTAGGATCTTCATTAAATTCTATAAGACCACGTAATAGGTATTGAACAGCATATGTATAAACATTAACGTCATTATGTGAGACTTTTTCAGTATTATTATGAGAATTTGATAAAGAAGATGGTAATGGAGTTGGAGAGAGCGATGGAGAAGAATGATTGGAATCCGAGGACTCATGTTTATTTGATATAGATAATGAATCTAACTGTGTTTGTAAGTTTGCCACAGTTTTTCGTAAATGTACATTCTCACATTCTAGGGTTCTTAAAGCCCTCGAGTACTGAATTTCAGTTTCTATTTCATCGTTTGATCGTAAATTTTGTAAACTACCATTAACAATAACAACCTCTCTTGAGCATAAATGAGCTTCACCACGAAATATACAGGGACGACAAGGAATAATTTTATCGCATTTTATTTTTCGTCTTGTACATTCCTTACACGATTTTGGAGCTCTTTGAGTTGATCTGGGAGCTTGAGATTTAGGTAATTTTTCACTATGTCGTTTTGAAGCAGGCATATATGGGTTATATTTACATAGATATACAGAAGAGTAATAACTACGTGTATTATTTCTTATTTTAGTTTTATGTCTATATATTACAAATTTTTACCGTGAAATATCTGTGGCACAAATGACTGCATATTGTTAGTAGGAAGTTTAATTGGATACATGATTTTTCTTTAATGGATAATACAGAACAAAAATAGAATAAATAAATAAATAAAATAAAATAGAATAAATAAATAAATAAAAATAAAAAAATAAAAAAATAAAAAAATAGAATAAATAAAAAAAATAAAAAAATAAAAAAATAAAATAAAATAAAATAAAATAAAAATAAAAATAAAAATAAAAATAAAAATAAAAATAAAAATAAAAATAAAAATAAAAATAAAAATAAAAATAAAAATAAAAATAAAAATAAAAATAAATATAAAATAAAAAAATAAATATAAAATAAAAAAATAAATATAAAATAAAAAAATAAATATAAAATAAAAAAATAAATATAAAATAAAAAAATAAATATAAAATAAAAATAAAAACAAAAACAAAAACAAAAACAAAAACAAAAACACAAACAAAACAAAACAAAATTTCAAAGTAAAATAATAAAAAAGTTAAAAAAAATTAAAAAAAATTAAAAAATCAAAACAAATCATTAAAAATTCAACTAAAAATAAAATCCAAAAAATCCAAATTGAAAATAGAAAATTTAAAATAAAAACAAATATTAAAAAGCTAAAAATCAATAATAATCCTGTAAACTAAAAATTGAAAAAAAACCTAAAATTAAGAACCAATAATTAAAAAAATAACTTTAAATAAAAAAATTAAAAACCTTAAAAACTTTCCTAAACTTAACTAAAATTTAAAATGACAAAACTTACAATAATTATACGTGTATATAAAATAAAAAATTCACATACAATACAAACGCCCAGTTATATAATAAAAAGTATCCGCAATATAAATTACCGTAGTGTTTGTACGTGTTTTTTTTTTTATTTTATAAATAATAATTATTATTATTATTATTATTATTACTATATGCAGCTTCCAAAGTTGATATTTAGCAAAAGAAAGAAATGAACGCTAACAATTAACTACTGTAAGTGAACGGGGGTGGCCAATAGAATTAATAGTATGTGATTAGATAATTATTGCGAAATTGTTACCAAGAAAATTTGTCATAATATTTAAATAGTGACTAAGACAAGTGATTATGTAATTATAAAAGTATTTTTAGTAATTTTTTTTTTTTTTTTTTTTTTATACGACGGATTGATCAAAATTTTGAATATTGGATATAATTATTTATTTTTTATTATATGCATTGATTTTATGAACAATCGTATTAAATTAAAAACTGTAAATAGGGAAAATGTATATGTATGCGCAGTTTAAAATTTGTTTACATAATTGTTTATTGTTTTTATATTATATGGAAATGTTTTATATCATATCTCATTAATGAAATACAAATTTTGTTTTTATTGAACCCACTCGTAGATAACATATAGTGTAAATTTATCGTGTATGTACTGTCTAGCATACGAATATATATCTATATATCTATATATATCTATGCAATTAAATAGAATGAATGAATATAATCTGATATAACAAGTAGATTTTTAAATAATACATTGAATTAAACATTTATAGATATTTATTGATTGCGAACTGTGTTAGTAAATACATGTTTTTGTAAGGTGAAAATTTTATATACTTATTGTTTATTGTTTGTTTATTATTGTCATTTTATTGTTTTTTATTGTATATTTATTTATTGTTTGTTTATTGTTTGTTTATTATTTTATTTATTATTTTATTATTTTATTTTATTTTTATCTTTATTATTTTTATTTTTATTTATTTTTATTATTTTAATTTTAATTTTATTATTTTTATCTTTATTATTTTTATTTTTATTTTTATTATTTTATTTTTATTATTTTATTTTTATTATTTTATTTTTATTATTTTATTTTATTATTTTATTTTATTATTTTATTTTATTATTTTATTTTATTATTTTATTATTTTATTATTATTTATTATTATCCTAATTGTACTATTTTATTTACCATTTGTTTTACTATTCTATTCTATTATCCAGTTATTCATCTCTCATATACTAAATAATAACACTCTTTAGCTACTCGTATTTCTAGTAATTATTCCAAAATGCCCACAAACTCTACTCAAATCGAACAAGATGATTCATTAACTTCATTTATAATGTCTATGACAATGGTTGTACTTTCAGAAATTGGAGATAAAACATTTCTATTAGCTGCTATAATGGCAATGAAATATCCACGATGGACAGTATTTTCCGCTTCCTATTCCTCATTAGTTTTAATGACATTATTATCAGCATATGCTGGTTCCGTTTTACCAATACTTGTCTCACAAAAATTCACACAAGCAATAGCTGCTCTTTTATTTCTTATTTTCGGTTTCAGGCTAATTTCAGAAGGTCTTGCTATGAGTAATGAAATTGGTGTTCAAGAAGAAATGGATGAAGTTGAAGCTGAAATTTCATATTCAAATATTGATCCTATGGAAATGGCCGAATTTGGCGCTAGTAATTCTGTTAATAATAACAATAACAATAATAATCAAAAGAATATAAGTAGTTCTCCACAACAAATTCTTTCCAAAACACCAATGGCAACTCTTATGACTGTTAAAGAAAGATTTTATAATTTTGCAAGTTTTATTTTCAGTCCGGCATGGGCTCAAACTTTCGTTATGACGTTTCTTGGTGAATGGGGTGATAGATCTCAAATAGCAACTATCGCAATGTCTGCTAGACCAAAATTTTGGATTATTGTTTTAGGAGTTCTTGCCGGTCACTTCTTGTGTTCTTTAGCTGCTGTTATAGGTGGTAAACTATTAGCTTCAAAAATTTCTGTTCGTAAAGTAACTCTTGCAGGTGGTGCTGCTTTTTTGATTTTTGCAATTGTTTATTTTTACCAATTTTTACTTCAGCTTTATTAGTTCCTGGCACATGTACATAGCTAACCATAGATTAAATAGACTCCATTATTGTATTATAATTTGCACTAAATTTTTGTTTATTATACATACTAATTTTTATATCATGATTATTTATATTATGATTGTTTTATATTATATTTATGTTATATATACATATGTACATTAATTATCACTATAAATAACTCAATATGTGTTCAAAAAAATCCAAATCAAAACTCTAATTAAGATCAAGAGTCAAAGTCTTAGTGAATAAAGCAATCAAATTAGAATCAAGATTTCCCAAAAGACTTAAACTTTTATGTCTATGTACAGGATCTTCCTCAAATTGTTTTATAGTTTTCTCCTCCCAACCATTATCTGTAATAAGTTCCACATTATCATGAGAATACTCCTTCCATGGTGATTGTCCGTACACAAAATCGATTAATCTTGCAGAATATTCGTCTTGAATTTGTTTGTCAATTCCTACTCCAATAGGTGGTTGATTATAGGTTAAAAATATATATGAAAGATCAAGCGCATGTGTTGCATAGCCATAAGACGGCGAATTTTTGACTGGTGTACCATGGTCAAAATTCAATCTATAATACTTTTTCTCCAAACTAGTGTCTTGTTTGAATAATTTATCAAGTTTATTATAATATACTGAAAATAACAAATCGCCATATAATATACCCGCATTTCTTCTAAGTATATCAAGTTCTAAATTACTAGAAACATTATAATCCTTTAACAACTGTTCAACAAGCTTAACATCAATTCCTGATTTAATTGCAGCTTTTTCAAATTGAGATATTAATTTAGTAGAATTATCGTTATTAAAAATTAAACTCCAAAAACTGTAACCTTCATAATTCATTAGAGAAGTCAATATGGATTTAATATTCTTATTTTTAACTAAACTTTTTAAGCCTTCTTCAAAAGATTGATAAGGGTCTAATTGAGTATCTCCAGATAAAATATTTGATAATGTAAAACTTCCTACAGCTTTATCTGCATTAAATAGATCTGTAGTGGAAACATTTCGAAGTCTTTTAAGTTTTTCTGTTTCACTTAATTCGAAAGGTATATTTAGTTTTTTTAAAATACTTTGATAGCGTATTTCAGCTTCTTCCAAATTACCTTGTGGAAAAACCAAACCTGATAAAAAGGCAGCTTGTGAGAATAAACCCTGAGAAGATGGAGAAAGACAATGGAAATAACATGACATGGAACCAGCTGATTCACCTAAAATTGTAATATTATTTGGATCACCTCCAAAACCAGAAATAAATTTATGTATCCATTTCAATGCGTTTTGCTGATCATGAAATCCAAAATTACCAATAGGAGATCCATTTTTAACATTCTCAGAAGCAATAGTTTTTCCAGTTAAAAATCCAAATACACCTAGTCTATATTGAATGCTTACATAAATAATTGGTTTACCTAATTCTATTGATCGTTTTACATACAGAGAATTATCTGATTTCGCAAAAGAAGCTCCACCACCAGTTTCGAACCCACCACCATGTATATACACTAGTACTGGCAATTTTTTTCCCTTGTGATTATTATTATTATTACTATTATTATTAATAATATTTTGTACATCCTTCGGAATTGATACTGTAAGAATTAATGAATCATATTCATTAAAATTATAGTATAAAAAATCATCTTCAGGAAATTGTTGTCCAGAATAAATTGCAAAATAATCTTCATCTTGAGGTTGTATTGGACTATATTGTTAGTAACCGAATTAATTAATAATTACTATTAAATTAAATAAAAAATACATTAAAGATTTAATTACCCTCTTTTATTAAAAACTCGACTATGATTTTCGGGTATATGATCAAGAAGTATGGAATGTTTTAATCTTTCATTTTCCGGAATAATAGCATATGGAATAGATTGAAATTGCAATACTGGAGATTTATCAATTCCATATAAATTACCCAATTGTGGATGTTCGAAAAGACTAATGTTAGACATATTTTTATCTTCTTCTCTTAATTTTTTTTTTGCATTATCAAAATCATTTTTTTCATTATTCGACTCCATTATATATGTATTTTTTTTTTTTTTTTTAATAAATTATAAAATTAAAAATAAAAATTATTACAGAAAAGAGTCTTAAAATGACTACTTATAGAAATGGAGGAAAAATAGAATCAAAAACCAGTTACACTTACTGTTATTTAAATATTTTTATAGTCATGAATTAAACAAAATAATAATCATATTGTAGCTCAAAAGATTAGCTAATTTGTGCGATCGTTAATATGACTACTATTCATTATTGAACGGTTAAGATAAAAAAAAAAAAAAAATTAGTCGCATCGCATTAGATAGCAAATTTTTTATTTTTATTTTAATTTTTATTTGTTAATTTATGTATTTTAAATGCATTTAAATAAATAAACAAAATAAGTCATAATATGCACAAATATTATATCGAGACTAATTATTATTTATATTATAATCATTGATCTAGATAGTCATTTGAATTTTAATTAATTGTGCACTACACAATTGCTTGTTTTTTTGTTTGTTCTATTTATTGATTTATTTTAATAGGTTTTCTTTTTAATTAATCATTTATTTTTATTTATTTTTAATTATTTTGCTAAATACTATATACATCATTATTGGGTTTTCACTTTTTCATTTATTTTTGGTTTAATTTTTAAAGTTTTTATACCCAAGTAATCAGTAATGTCATTTAATACATCACCTATAAATGAAATATAAATTCCAAACGTAAATGCTAGTAAAACATGTAAAGTTACAACTTGATTTAAACCAATAAACTTTGAAATTATTCCAATAACATTTAATAATAAAAGTGAACTAAAATATGGGAAACTTTGTTTAGTCAAGTGTGCGAGAATGACTCTCCCAACCACAAAGGCAAAGATAATACCTTGATAGACTAAAAATTCAACAGCATGACCACTAAGAAGTTCCGGAGAATAAGCTAACCAAGCGACATAACTGGTTACTAAAATAACCATTGGACCTAATCCGAAAGCAGATGAAAGAGATGAAGATGAATTCTTTCTATTTGCTGCAGCTACATTTCGAAGACTGTAGAATGTTAGAGGAGGTAAGTTATTAAGAAGTAACATTTATACAATAAACACATTAATATATAAAAATATAACTAAAGTATTACATATTAAATCACGTAAAAGGTAGTCATAGAATAATTAATGAATGTAAATACTTACCTTGCGACAATATTAAATAAAAGACCAACCCCAGCAAAATACATATAAACATCAGTCATAGTGGTATCTTTTATAATATCTTTTATCTGATCTGAAATTGTTAAAAAATCTAAATAATCTACTAGTTCTAAAACAGTAGTAGACCAGATAGAAGCTCCTTGAATTCCAGTGTAAATATAAATTCCAACCACTAATAAAATGCCCTCTACGGGACCAGAAAAATAAGATAAAAATAAAGTTCCTAATAGTAATAATAAAAAAGAAAAAATAAAGAATTAGTTAAATTTCATAATTTTCAATCTGTATATTGTAATACGAACCTGTATAATATTCTTCCCAGGTGGAAAGATAAAAATTCATTAATGCTAGAAAGTTAGAAACATAGAAATATATAAATATATAATAATACAAATACATAAAATTATAAACACAAACTTACTGGCAACTTGGGATATGATTAATTTCCAACCGAATCCAAATTTGAGGATAGCAGAAAAAATAACAACTTCCAAAGTGGTGTTAATCGCATCAACGCCTAATATGTTAATAAAGTGTTGACTAGAAAATTAAATTAACTAGTTATTTTAGATACCATGGTCAAACAATTCACCCAAGGGGCTTGAACTTCCAGATCGACGACTAAACAAGAGTAAAAAAAATGCAAGTTAGAAAAAGTAAAAAAAATGAAAAGTAGAAAAAAGTAAAAAAATAAAAAGTATAAAAAAGTAAAAAAATGAAAAGTAGAAAAAAGTAAAAAAAATCACATTGTATATGAAAAGCACTCACGCTTGTAACCCGTCGCAGGCATCGAATGTTTGGTACATAAATAACCCAGCAGCAGCACTATTTGTTAGAATGAGTTCATAAACTTCATATATTCAATAAATATATATACATATATTTAAAATAAATAAACAAATTAACTTACGAATAGTAAACCCATGATGGCATATCTTGATCCAAAGTTGGGTTATAATAAATTACAGTAAAAAAGTTTATAACTACAAAGCATAAACCAATCAATGTGACCTGAATATTGTTTTATTATTGTATTAGTACATGATTTTATATTTGTATTAATTATAATATCATACCAAATTAGGACTAGTCTGTTAGCAATTGTGAGTATATATATATAAAAAAACTAGCACTCACGCAATCCATATAGGGAATAATTTAACAAATTGATTCCAATATGGTCGAAGAATATATTTCGATATTAAGGAAAGATCTGTAGAAGAGTATTTGTACTCTTTGAGTTTAGAAACATCTCTTTTATTCAAATAAAGACCCATATTGACTACCTAGAATGTCAATTTGTATATTATAGCAATAATAATAATACAACTTTTTGTACTTTTTATTAAATATCTAATCAAATAAAATTACTTTGTCTCTTCGAATTGATCCCTAGTTCGAATTTCCAGTAATTTATTTATTTAATTATTTATTTAATCACTTGAATTTATATATTATAAAAACAATATATTTTTTATTTTAACCTATATTATCTCGCTAAAAAAACTATATTTTACTAATTTTGTTAAAAACCAGGAAAAAGTAAAATCCAATTTCAAGTTTATTATACGGAATAGGGTAATTCACCATAGCAACTAATATCAATTTTATCTTTTACTCTATAATATAGGAGATGCAAATAAAGTTTTTTATTTGTTTATTTGCTTGTTAATTAATTAATTATTTATTTATTCAATCACTTGAATTTTTATATTAAAATATATATATATATATATATATATATATATATATTATTTTAATCTATATTATCTTGCTAAAAAAAATTGTCTTTTGTTAATTTTGTTACCAGCCAGGTAAAAGTATAATACAATTTCAAGTTTATTATACGGAATAGGGTCATTCACTATAGCAACCAATATCAATTTTATCTTTTACTCTATAATATAGGAGATGCAAATAAAGTTTTTTATTTGTTTATTCCAATTGTTAATTAATTAATTAATTATTTAATTATTTATTTATTTACTTTTTTTTTTTGTTTTTATCTTATGAAGATGAGATTTGCATAGAATTTGAAAAAATAATATTAAAAAAAAAATAAATAATCAATAAATAAATAAATAAAAAAAGGCATTTATTTTAAATTTCGAATTTTTTTTTTAGTTTTTCCTTTTATTAATATTGTACGTTTATTTTTAGTGGCGTTAATTATATTTGCGTTTTTATGGTATTTATTATTATTATTTGCATTTCTTTATTAGTACAATTGAAAAGAATGACTAGAAAGTTGCATTTGTTATTACATAGCAATATAATATATTTAATATAATATATCTGATTCCGTTTAACATTACTAACTATTTCAGTTTAAAGCATATTATATGATTTCTTTTTAACCCCCTTTTGGTCCCAATTAACGCTAAGCCAATGCCTGGTTCAATAATAGGCAGTGCTTCTCCATCAACACCGTTATCTAAACGAAAAACATCTGGAATAATTTCTAATGAAAATTCACATACAGGTTCTTTATCTCCTTTGTTTTCTAGATCTCATCAATTAAATTTACATAAACGTTCAACAAGTTCCCAAACTAATGAATTACCTCTCCCTGATCATACCGATTCTTCAAATTATGAGGAAAATACTGTAATGAGACATGGTTTTGAAGATGAATATAATTCAGATGCATACATGTCCCTACTTGCTCAGGTGTGTTTGTTTACTTTATTTTTTATTTATAATTTTGTTATATGTCATTAAAGTTTTTTATTATAAATTATATTTATTATATATTATACATTATTATATATTATACATTATACTATATATTATAATATTTTGCTTACTTTTCTTTTATATTTATTTTTCATTAATATTATTATCATCATCTTTAATTTAACTTATTTTTCAACGTCATTGTTACTTTTTTGTTATTTTATACCAACTAACGCTCAAGATATTCTATATCTACTTTGACGACAAAAGACATACTACCGCAGGGAATCCAAGCCCATTCGTATCGGATGACCCTACTTTACCAGAGTGGCGCATGAAATATAGACAAAAAACTGTCTCTGCTGCAATAGTTCTATGTTTAAATATTGGTGTAGACCCTCCAGATGTAGTGAAAACCCAACCTTGTGCCAAACTCGAGGCATGGGTCGACCCAACTGCTTTTAATGACCCAAAAAAAGCAACAGAACAAATTGGTAAACAACTACAAACACAATATGAAACTTTAAGTCTCCGAACACGTTATAAACAAAGTCTTGATCCCAACGTAGAAGATGCAAAACGCTTTTGCGTTGGTCTCAGACGTGCTGCTAAAGATGAACGAATCCTTTTCCACTACAATGGTCATGGCGTGCCTAAACCAACTGCAAGTGGAGAAATATGGGTTTTTAATAGAGGCTATACCCAATACATTCCTGTTTCCTTATACGATTTACAATCATGGCTTGGTGCACCTTGTTTATTTGTTTATGATTGTCATGCGGCAGGCCATATCGTAAATAATTTTAATCGTTTTGTACAAAAACGAATTGAAGAAGACGCACAAAAAGCAACCCAATCTCCTTCATCATCAAACAATACTGCCACACATTCCACTGTAAGTGGCTCTGCTTATTTAGAATGCATACAATTAGCTGCTTGCCAAGCAAATGAAACTCTTCCAATGAATCCTGATCTTCCTGCAGACTTATTTACATGTTGTTTAACTTCTCCTATTGAAATTGCAATTAGATGGTTTGTTTTGCAGTCTCCTCTTCCAATCGATTTATCTTTAAATATTTCTATACCTGGTAGACTGGCAGATCGTCGTACACCACTTGGAGAATTAAATTGGATTTTCACTGCAATTACTGATACAATTGCTTGGTCCTTGTTGCCTCGCAATCTTTTTAAAAGATTATTTAGACAGGATTTAATGGTTGCAGCACTATTTAGAAATTTTCTCTTAGCAGAACGTATCATGCGTACTTATTCTTGTCATGTTATTTCTGAGCCTCCTTTGCCAAAAACATATAATCATCCTATGTGGGATTCTTGGGATCTTGCTGTAGATAAATGTCTAAGCCAGCTTCCTATGCTAATGGCTGCAGAAAAAGAAGGAGGACCTCATTATGAATATAAACGTTCTACATTTTTTGAAGAACAACTTACAGCCTTCGAAGTATGGCTCAAATATGGCTCAAACACAAAGAAACCGCCTGATCAACTTCCTGTAGTTCTTCAAGTTTTACTTTCACAAGTACATAGATTGAGGGCATTAATATTATTAAGTAAATATCTTGATTTAGGACCGTGGGCTGTCTATTCTGCCTTGTCTATCGGGATCTTTCCATATGTTTTAAAACTACTGCAGTCTCCTGCGCAAGAACTTAAACCTGTTCTTGTATTTATTTGGGCACGTATTATGTCTGTTGATTATAAAAATATTCAACTTGAATTATTAAAAGACAATGGATATTTATACTTCATTAATATTCTCGCGCCTCGTGAGGGACTTCCCATTAGTAATATAAACATTTCTGAGCACAGGGCTATGTGTGCCTTCGTAATAGCATTATTTTGTCACGGTTGTCCTACAACTCAGCGCGTATGTATTGGACCTGATGTAATTAGTGCTTGTATGGTTCATATGGATGAACCAGAGAATCCACTTCTACGTCAATGGGTAACACTTTGTATTTCTTCATTATGGGACGAAAACGATGAAGCAAAATATATGGCAGTTAAATTAAATGCTCCAGAAAGAATATGTAGACTATTATCTGATCCTATACCGGAAGTGCGTACAGCTTCTGTTCAGGCATTAACTACTTTTTTGGGAGAATCTCTGGATAATATAAAGGAAGACACAATGCACTTGGAAATTAATATTGCAATTAATATTATGAGTCTTATTGGTGATGGATCTAGTATTGTAAGGCGAGAAGTTGTTGTCTTTTTTTCAAAGTTTGTCAAACGTTATGCTTCAAAGTTTTGTGTGGCAATGTATGATCAACTAGAAGTAGAGGTAGGTATTATAAAAGATCCATCTACAATTCGGGCAATTCGTTCAAGCTGTCTTTCTTATAATACACCTTTTTCTGGTATTTTAAAAGCCCTTCTAATGCTTTCTGTTGATCCCTTTCAAGAAGTTGTTGATTATGCAGAAATGGTAAATGATTGGCTATTAATAAGACTATTAGAGTCTCCTTTGGGTGAGTTTGCTAAAGAAAATATTGAATTTATTTTGAAAAAATCACGTCCAAATAACGAACAAAATGAACTTCGATTGTCTGAATCATCTTTTTTTTCAAAACCTCGTACAGCTCCTAAAATTTCACGGAATTTTTCTGAAACTTATTTATCAAGCACGCTTCGAAGATCTGTTTCTATTGCCACCTCAATCAAGAATTTTGCTTTCCGTAATGGACAGCCTTCAACTATTTCTAATAGTACTATGTATGCTAATTCTGGGAATAATGCTAGTACCTATAGCAATTCTTTAGGTAGGGGAAGTAATGCTAGCAGCGAATCAGGGCTTTTAGGAACTACTGGTTCTTTTCCGTTGAGGAAATCTGCAGGGGTTGGGCTGGATTTAGATGATTCTACTCCATCAGTTACAACAGTACCATATGGTGTTGGAATTAAACCTCAAACTCCAAGGTATGAACCACCTAGAATTAAAGAAGACCAGAATGCGGAAAAGACAGATAAAAAGAAAGAAGGCAGTGGGGAAAATAAAACAGGCAATTCTAAAGAGCACACAAACAAAGAGAAAATTTCATTACCGCTTTCTTCAAATTTTTTTGAATGGTCTTGTGAGTATTTTCAAGAACCTCAAATGAGTCATCCAGAGATGGATGAGCCCGGATCTTTAGATTACAGTACAAGATTATGGAGAAGAAATAGAAATGAACATATTATTGCTGAGACGCAACCACAAAAGGAATTGGCGGTTTCAGGGAATTGGCAGTCTCAAGTTGGTGTTTTGAATAATTACACCCAACCGAAAAAGATTTTGTTTGCGCAGTTTGAACCACATTTAGTAAGTATTGATGATAGAGATGGAGTAGCGGTTTGGGATTGGATGAAAAGTAAAAGGCTGAATCGATTTTGTAACTCTAATCCAGTTGGAACGAAAGTTACAGAGGTTAAATTTATAAATGAAGATGATGTACCGTTACTATTAACAGGAGCGGGTGATGGGGTAGTTAGATTGTATAGGAATTATGAAAATAAAGAGAAAATTGAGCTTGTAAGTGCGTGGAGAGCACTTACGGATATGCTACCATCAAATAAATCATCAGGATTAGTCGCCGAATGGCAACAAGGAAGAGGCACATTATTAGTTGGTGGAGATGTAAAGGTAATTAGGGTATGGGATGCACCTAGAGAATTATGTATGGTTGATATACCAGCACGGTCAGGATCTCCGATTACTTCGCTAACATCAGATCAAGTGACTGGAAATATATTTGTATGCGGGTTTGGGGATGGTGCAATGCGTGTTTATGATAGACGTTTAAATGCACGAGATGCAATGGTTAAAGTTTGGAAAGCACATAGTTCATGGGTTCTTGATACACACATGCAGCGAGGAGGATATAGAGAGCTTTATTCTGCATCAATTGATGGTCGGGTAAATTTGTGGGATATACGGCTTGATTCACCAGTTGTTACATTTCAAGGACATGGAAGAGGAATGCGTGCTTCATGTTTGCATGAACACGCACCACTTATTGCTACTGGAGGTCAAGGGATACGAGTTTGGACTACAGCTGGAAGACCTACAGCATATTTGAAAGGATATTCTGGAATTTTACAAAATAGGAATTCAACTGTTTCTACAATAGCATTTCATCCACATCGAATGATAATGGCAGCAAATAATGCACAAGATTCTAGAATAACGTTATACAATGCAAGTACGAATCTTAAACATGAGATTAAAGGGATAGTATGATTTGTAATGGATGGGGGTTTGAAGTTGTGTTTTTTTTTTTTTCTTATCAATTATTTTCGTTTTGTTTTTTCTGTTTAAATTATCATTACTATTACTTTTTAATTTATTGTATTATAATTATAGCTAAAATTCGAGTATTTATTATTAATTTTTATTTTATGAATTGTTCATTTGATGGGTTTTTTAAATTCAGAAAGAAAAATGATATTTTTACAGTATAGTGGTACTATTTTAATTATATGTCGCTGGTTCACAATATGTAAATTAAACTTTATGTGTGAATCACAATGACATATTAAATATTAAATAATAAATAATAATAAATAAATAAATAATAATAAATAAATAAATAAATAATAATAAATAAATAAATAATAAATAAATAATAATAAATAAATAATAATAAATAATAATAAATAATAATAAATAATAATAAATAATAATAAATAATAATAAATAATAATAAATAATAATAAATAATAAATAATATGTAACTAACTTGAAAAGGAATTAAACGTTGCAAATAAAACAAAATATTCCAACAAAGGAAATAGATTTCACGTGAGATGTAAAATAAGCAGCAACAACTTGTATAAAAACAAAAATGGCTGGATTAATTAATTCACTTGATCACTGTAAGAAGTTTTTATACCATTAATTAGTACTAAAAATAGTAAATTTACCGTGTATTGTGTTTAATATGTATTTTCGTTTCTAATTAAAGTTTCGTTTACGTGTTATTTGTGTATTCACGTAAAAGAGGCTGGTAGATGAATTTTTTCATAGAGTAGTTTTTGTGGTTGTACAACAATAGCTATCCGACTAGCCGACTAACCGAATTAAGATGTAAACAAATAAAAACAGTAATAATAAACAAAAAAAAAAATAACTTTTTTCTTCTTTATTTTCAGCCAATAAAAGTTAATGTTATAGAAAACAAAAAAAAAAAAGAAGCAATAATAATAAATTAGTCATGCAATGATTACATAAAGCAAACTAAATTTTAATTTTATTTACTTTTTAACCAATAGTAGATGATTATGATCGAAGGAAAAAATTTCATTATTATTTATTCTTCATTTTCCAGTTTCCATGACATTCTATTTTCTTCTTTTTTTATTTTTTTATTTTATATTGGATTAATTATTCCGCAATGATGGGCATTTGTTCCATATAATAAAAAAAACAAAATACGATGAACTACGTCATGTTAAAGCATTCAATATGTCTGAATAAATAATATTAAGACGAGTCCTTTATGACTATACATCGTATCAAATATTATAAAATAAAAGTATACAAATAAAATATTATATATTGTGATTAATACGTAGCTGGTAAAAGGAAATATATAATTAGTTTTTATTAATGTATAGTTTTAAAGCAATAATGTTTATGTAACTAAGCAAGTAAAAATGTATCTACATTAAATAATTAAAAAGTGATATGATCTAATCACCCTTTATGTCATATTATTTTTTTTTGTTTACAAATAAAAATAACATCTATTATGTAAACACCGTTGAAATCAAATAATAAAGAGAAATAGAAATAACAATAATAATAACAAAACGAAACAAAACAAAACAGAACAAAACAGAACAAAACAAAACAAATCAATAACAATAACAATAACAATAAAATTCACTAGTAAGAACAGTACATTACGTCGTTGGCGATCGTCTATAACTTATTTAGTTAGATAGTCATTTATTTATTAATTTCCTTTTCCATGTTTAATATGTCACTAATGACCTAATATATTACATAAACATTACATAATATATTAGAAATAATTAAAATACAAGGCATTGAGTAATATATTGATAAAAAGTATATAACTAAGGCATATTCAGCATTCTAGAAAATTTTTACGATTAATTTTTCTCTAGCCTCATTTGCAATTTGTATATTTACGAGACGCGCGCAAAAATTTTATTACAGTTGTTTGTTTACAAAAGAATAAATTATTGTATATTTTTATAAATATAAATATATATATATATATATTCTCTTGTACTGCTTTTGAGAAATTAAGTGCATTCATAATTATTTAATTATTAATTATTGATATATAGTATACGAAATAAGGTAAGCATATTAATTTTTATTAATTTTTATTATTGTATTCATTAAAGATGATTAAATTGTATTATATTAAATTATTATATTAAATTATTATATTATTATGTTATATCTATATCACTATATAATTTAAATAAGTTGCATACAATAATAATAATACTTTAATATTAAAAATTCTAGCATTTTTATTTATTTATTTATCTATTTATTTGTTATGTTATTATTTTTACTAGTTCATCTTTTGGTTTATTATTTGCATTGTTTTGTGATACGTGTCCCGTGCCTAGCGAACAACAATAGAAAAATAAAAATAAATAATAAATAAAAACAAGGCATCAACAAGGGTTTAGGGTATTACATAATTTCGCTTTAGTTTTTCCAGCTTTCATTGACGGTTGGGAATGAGCTGTTTATTATAGCATAATATTATAATATAATTTAATATAATTTAATTTAGTATAATAATGCAATTATATAATAATAATACAATTATTATTGACAAATAAGACTAGCGAGGGAATTTTACGCTAGTTGTTTTTGTTTGTTTGTTTGTTTATTTTTATTTTTATTTGTTTTTGTTTATTTTTGTTTATTATTTATTATTTATTATTTATTATTTATTTATATTTATATTTATATTTATATTTACTTATTTTATTTATATTTGTTAATCTTTATAATACTCATCACGATTATTGAATATTCTTATTTGTTACTTATATTCACACGAATCTAACTCTCTCTAGTTAATCACATTCACAAATACCATACTTCAAAATGAGTGTAGGAAAAAATATCTTATATACCTCCTTCCCCTTTTTTATCCTCTCTGGGTAAGTTATTCTTTGTTTTATTTTGCTTTGCTTTTAAATACATACTAACATCATCTGTGTATTATGTATCTTATTATAAATAAATGTATATACATACATAGAGTTACACACATAATATAATATATATTACATATATATATATATATATGTATGCATGTATATGTATGCACGTATATGTATGCATGTATATGTGTGCATGTATATGTGTGTATTCTTTTTATGTTTATGCGTTAATTTATAATTAGACAGTACACACTATTCATATAGAGCCACACTTTTAATGATCTTCTACTTTTTAGGGGGTGTTAATGAATCAACACCATTAAATCGTGGTTTCTATTTACACGCTGATACTTCTAATATACCAGGTGCTCCAGATCGAACTGCATGGACATTATGGAATTCTTGCTCATTTGTTGATGGTGTAATTAAAGGATGCAGCAAAGTTACTGCTGATTATCCATTTGACCCAGTCAAAAACTTTGGAACTTCTCAAGGTGTTCCCTCACATTTCATTACCCATAGAGATCATTATTTCTATCTCTCAAGATTCGTATGGCCTTTTGCAATCATTGCATTTATTTTTGGTTGTCTCGGATGGCTCGTAGCTCTTGGTGCTGCATTTAGTTATGCTGCTGCCAATACAGTTGCTGCATTTTCATTTATTACATTTTTCTTTCAATTATTATCAGTTGCCATGTTAAATGCTTTATGTGTACAAGCACGTCGTATTTGGACTAGGGCTGGTGTATCTACAAACATCGGTTCTTGGTATCTCGGTTTCGGTTGGGGTGCTGTATTTTTATTTTTCTTCGTTTTCATTTTCTACCTTGTTGTTGCTTCTAAGGAGAAGAATGATTCCTTCTATTCAACTTCTTCTGGTTATGGTGGCAGCGGTAGAAGAAGACTTCGTATCTTCAGACGTAACCGTACTCAAGCTCCAGTAAAGACAACTTTCGATCATGATTCTCAAGTATCAACAGCCGTTAACGGTGTTTAAATGATACAAGAATAAAGAAAGAAAAAAAAAAAAAAGAAAAAGAAGCAAGGAAAAAAAAAAATACCCGATCATAAAATTTTTACATATTAATTAAATTAATTATATGTAATTTATTAATTCTTTTTATATCATATTTAATTTATTTAATTTTATTTTTAATTATTATTTTTTTATTTTTTATTTTAATTTTATTATTATAGCATTTTGTTTACGATCTAATTCTGATTATTTTAATATATTTTAATTTTTTTTAATATTCACAATTTAAGATTTTTTTTTTTTTTTTTTTTTTTTTTTTTTTTTTTTTTTTTTTTTTTTTTTTTTTTTTTTTTTTTTTTTTTTTTTTTTTTTTTTTTTTTTTTTTTTTTTTTTTTTTTTTTTTTTTACTTTTTAATATATTTTAATATAATACAAGTTACTTTTAAACTTGATTTTATTATAAATATATTAAAAGTAAATTTCTAATGATTTTGCTTTTAATATTTTAATAATTAAAACTTATTTATCTTTATGATACTTAGTTTTTTAACTTAGTTAATTAGTATGATAGTTTTTTTTATTTTTTATTTTTTTATTGATTTTTATTTATTTCTTTTCTTCTGTACCTTTATATTATGTTTAATTAGTCTATATTTAATCAACTATTACATTTAATAAGTAAAATTGTATGTATATTGTTTCATTATATTATATGCCTACTAATTTATTAAATATATACACATATATATATAACATTTATATTATGTTAATGAATTTATTATATTATCTAATTTAAAAAATTAAAGTGCATGTAGATATATTTATATATTATATATACATAGATAATAAATAAATAAAATTTAATAATAATAAATTTAAAGCTAATAATCAATAGAATGAAAATCTCTGTTTACTTTATTTCAATTGCGGTAATAAACGTGCTCTAAATAATCATTGAGTCACGTGCTTCATGACTTTTAATAAGCAATGGATATAATAATTTCCATGTCATGGAAACCAACATTTATTCTTTACCCTTCTTTCGCCACTATATAAAATTTCCTCATAGTAAAGTATTAAATTTGTTTTTACATATATAAGATTAACTTGAATAATATAGAAAATATAAATATAAATAAAATATAAACATAAATATATTTTAAACTATTTTTAATTTAACACTAAATTATTTAATTATTTACACAAGTTTTTAACAATAAAAATGCCTCGTCAACGTTCTTCAAGACCAGCTTCTCGTCCTACACAGACTCGTTCTGCTAGTACATATTCAGCACCTTCTTCTACTCCTCAATATAGACCAGCTCCAGCAGCACAACAACCTCATCCACATCAATCATCTACAACAAATACACAAGCTCCTCCTGTAGCTCAACCACAACAACCTGGTTTACTTGGACAAATGGCTGCTACAGCTGCTGGTGTTGGTATTGGATCTGCTATTGGACATACAGTTGGTGCAGGAATTTCTTCATTATTTGGTGGTTCATCAAGTGCACCTGCAGAACAACCAGCTCAACAACAACAAGTACAAGCAGAAGGACAACAAGCTCTTTCTACACAACAATCCGCATATGGTGTACAAACATGTGATGCTGATGCAAGAAGTCTTACTAGATGTTTAGATCAAAACAGTGGTAATATGCAAATTTGTGAATATTATCTTAATGCTCTTAAGGCTTGTCAAGATGCTGCTAAGCAATATTAATTTTATATATTGTTTTCATTATATATATAAAATTAATTTAGACATAAAAAATAATAATAAAAAAAAAAAAAAAAAAAAAGATTTTGTTATACTATTAGAATATGAATTATTTTAAATACGTTTATTTTACGACTATTAAATAATTTTTTAAATTTCTTTTTTATAATAAAAATCGATCACAATGTGGTTTCTCTTTTTTCACTGTTAATATTATCTAGTTATTAGTATTTAATACTGTGTCTATTAAAGTGTATGTACATAATTTATTATATTATTATATTATGTATCTACGATATGTATGTGTGTATTTTATATATACATATATATATTATTTTTTACAATATTCATATATACGTATTATAGTTTTATAATCCAATAATCTTTCTTTTCATGCTCAACTATATTGTATATAATCTTGTGGTTAAAATATGGTTGACCTGACAACAAATACACCAATAAAACGTATTCAAAAACATAAAATAAACAAAAATAGTAATTTATGTTTCTCCATATAATAAAATTAACATTAAATCTAAAATATTTACGGTATTAAAATTATACATAATAATACGTTGTATTACGATGTAATTAGATTTTAAAATAATATATTACAATGTATTACTATGTAAACTTGAAATTTAATAGAAAAATAGAAAATAAAGCCGTAAGGTAAAAATCTATGATTACCTCTATATGTAGAAAAATATATTTTGTATGTAGTAAAAATCAAAGAAATTGAATTATAAATAAAAATAAATAAATAATAATAATAAATATTAATAAATAATAATAAATATATTTTCAAGTTATATCATAATGAGTGAAATAGAACATGTTTCAGCAGAACAAACAATTGCTGATGGAGTACCGTATTTAAAATTTGACAATACATCCTTTTTAAATACAAACTCATTCCAACATCCACCATTTCAAAGAATTAATCAAGCAGGATTAAATATTATTAGACATATTCAAGTACATCCTTTTAGACAAAATAAAAATTTACAAGCAGAATCTGATTCAATATTCTTTAGAAGTATTTCAAAGGATCCTAATGCTCCTTTAAGTCATTATTATTATTATGATCCCTGGGTAGGCGGATATCATGGAACAAGATTTTTTCCTTTACCTAATGTACCGGAACAATGGAAACCAAGTGAACCAGAATTAACTTCTTCATTTTTTAAATATGGAAGTTTTAAAGGAAAATCTTCTTTAAAAGATAATAATGGAAATAATGATGAAAGTTATTATGACTCTGAACTTTCTGCTGCACCTAAACCTTATAAAAAGGGACGCTTTTTCAAAAATGTATATGTTGAACTTATTGAATTTGTACGTGATGGTAAAGGAAGTGCAGATGATTTTATTGCTGCTCGTCAAGAAAGATGGAATCCAAAAGTTAGGTTAGCGCAAGATGGTTATGATGTTGAAGATATGAAAAAATTTGGTGGTGTTGTACCACTTGAAGAAGAAATTGTTGATACTACTGGTAGTTCGAAATCTGTATGCCCATTAGAACAAAGTCGTTTAATATTTTGTTTATCGAAAAATCAAGGTGCTTTAAAGAATGGTCGTATGCAATGTTTGGACGTTCTTTCAGATTTTAAATCTTGTGCTGAATCTTGGCGTATTGCTCAAAAGGAGCTTTATGGAGGATATTAGAAATTGTTTTTCTTTTTTTTTTTTGTATATTTATTTTATTTTGTTATTACGTTTATATTTACCATATTACAAATTTGGAGTAATGTTATTATTATATTAAACAATAAATATAGGAAACGTATGAAATAAAAATAAATCAATATTTTATGTGTTTTGTTTGTGTTTATTTGTGTTTATTTTTGTAGTATTTTTTGTAGTATTTTGTTTGTCTTTGTTTTTTCGTATTATTTTATTTTTACCAATTTATACTTACTAATATCTTCTACTTATTATACTTTACTATTCGTCCTTATTGTATTATGCATGAAGAAGATTCCTCTTCCGAATGAGCACCCTTCGGTTGAGCAGTAAGAGCACAACGAGCTGCTTCTGTAAAAGCTTCATTAACACCTCTATTACGTTTTGCAGAACATTCTAAATACCTAAGAGCTCCAATTTTTTTAGCGACAGCTAGACCTTCATCATAAGATATAAGTGGTGATTTTTGAATTTTTCTATGTGTATTTAAACTTTGATTATTGTTATTGTTATTATTAAGGTTATTATTATTATGGTTATTGTTATTATTAGTATTATCATTTTTATTTATATTTGAATTATTTATACTTATATTTGTATTTGTATTTGAATTAGATATAGAGTCATTATTTGATGATGGAAGGTTATCAACATCTTCACGAAGATCACATTTAAGTGCAACTAAAACTAATTTTACACCTTCACAATGTTCAGCTATTTCTCCTACCCATTTTGTTTGTACATTTTCTAAAGAATCTCTTGAATCTACAGAAAAACAAAGCATAATAGTATGTGTATCAGAATAAGATAAAGTTCTTAGTCTATCAAATTCTTCCTGACCAGCAGTATCCCATAAACAAAGTTGAACTGGTTGTCCATCTACAAATATATCATGAAAATAATTTTCAAATACAGTAGGAGCGTAAACTTGAGGGAAGTATCCTCTTGTGAAAACATTTAATAGGGATGTTTTTCCACAAGCACCATCACCTAAAATAACAATTTTTCTTGAAACTGTAGATTAGTATGAGTTGGTGATGATATAAATAATAATAATAATAATAATATTATTATTATTATTATATTATGCAAATAAAAATATATAGTACTCACTTGGTTTTGTAGAACCACAAAGCGCAGGCATTTTGCTTTGCTTGCACTGTAATGCGTTTTATATTTATTAACTCAGTTATTTATTTATTTATTTATTTATTGTTTTATTTTTCCTATGTGATGGAGGTAAATTAATTATTACTGTATAATAAACAGATTTGGTTTGTGTTTTTACTATTAAGTTGTAAATGAAAAATAATACGACGTAATAGTTTAAAAAATAGATCTCATACAATAATTATATTTTATTGTTTATATAAGAAATTTTAAATTATTTATTTAAAATATTATATTATTAGTATGATAATTTGTATAATATTTATTTATTATTATAAGTACATTAGATGGGATATTTAATTACGCAAAGGATTTACAAAGATTTACAAAGATTTACAAAGATTTACAAATAATTACAAATAATTACAAAAATTACTCAAAATTACAGAAAAATATTATATTTTACGATTTAGTGTAAATAATAAAATGAGTGGATAAAAAGATAAATTAATGTGGCTTTATTAGAAAATTACTACGAATTAGTAAATAAGTGTAATTATTTTTTTTTATTTTTGTTTTTGTTTTATTTTATTTTATTTTATTTTATTTTATTTTATTTTAATTTATTTTTATTTTACGTGTGTTACCCGCCATCTGTACATTCCATTCTCAAACAAAACTCCCCATGACAACACATACAATCGTTAATCCTCAAATATGAAGCATACCTTAGTATCCTTATACAAGAACCCTAATAGTTGTATATATTATACAAAAATATCTATAAAGGGGTAAATATCATAGCAACACACTCAATTCCTTTTATTATTTGTGCCACACTATATAATTTTAGTTTTTCTCCATATAATAATAATAATAATAATAATAATAATAGTAATACTTAAGTAAATTAAATTGTTTTTTTTTTTTTTTTTTTTTTTTTTTTTTTTTTTTTTTTTTTTTTTTTTTTTTTTTTTT
>JAJLXO010000151.1:0-71302 GCA_030571375.1 Botryozyma mucatilis | reverse complement strand
TTTTTCATTTTAATATTTATTTTTATGAAATAGAAACTTCTTCAATCATTCTTTCTTTTTTATTTTATTTTTAATTCTTTTTCTTATTTTTATTTATTTAACGTTCAATTTTATTTATTATAAAATTGTTGTATTTTTAATTACAATTGTTTTTATTTTTTTGTTTTTTTGATACCAACTCAATTCTTTCGCTTTGAAGTATCTTTCTTTTTTTTTTTTTTTTTTTTTTTTTTTTTTTTTTTTTTAAATTTTTTTTTTTTTTTTTTTTTTTTTTTTTTTTTTTTTTTTTTTTTTTTTTTTTTTTTTTTTTTTTTTTTTTTTTTTTTTTTTTTTTTTTTTTTTTTTTTTTTTTTTTTTTTTTTTTTTCCTATTTATTCTTATTAAAATTTGTTGTTATTATTTATTCAATTATATTTATTAACGTTTCCACAATTCCTGATTCAATTTTTTTTTATTTATTAACTTATTTATTACCAATTACTTATTTAGTGAATTTTTTTTTTAACTTGTATTTATTTTTTAACTAGTATTTATTTATTATTTATTGTTATTAATAAATTTTACACGTTATATACTATATATTATAAATTCCTATTTATTATTTAAAATTAATATTAATAGTATTTTATTAATATTAATTTGTTATTTATTTTATTATTTTTGTTTCTGTTTTTGTTTTTCTTATTTTTCCTTCTTGTTGTTACCATTTGCTCCGCGACCCGACGCGTCTCTAATATAAACAAGCACTACATTTTTCACTCTTGATTAACACAACATTTTAGTGCAATATTAAATATTTAATATTTATTTCTTTTTTATATAATCTTTTTCATATATAATTTATTTATATAATTTATATTCATTTATTTATTATATTTATTTATTATTGATTATATAAATAGATTTATTTATATTATTTTACATTTTATATACTCACTTACTCTTTATTTACCTTCAATGAACGCGTTTTTTTTTTCATTTTGATAGCTAAATAATTTTTATAATTGATCTTATCCTAATGAATTCTCAACAAGCAGTTCAATTAAATAATAATAATCATATGTTTAACTCAAAAAATTCTACTCATGACTCTAATGTTTCAGCTATAAAGACAAAAACTACAACAACTACAACAACTACATCTACCACTACATCAACTGCTGCAGTAGCGGCCGCTGCCGCTGCCGCCGCTGTAGCTACTGCTAATACAAATACAAATAAAAATGGTTCAACTACTGTAGCTGTTGCCGCTGTCTCAAGACAACCTAAAAAAGATTCACAAACAATTGAAATAAACGCGGCAAAGAGATCCTCTCAAGCTTCATCTTCTTCAGCTTCAAAACGGAAAACTCAAATTGGTCCTTGGAGATTAGGAAGAACTTTAGGTCGCGGTTCGTCAGGTAGAGTTAGATTAGCAAAACATATTGTAACAAATCAATTGGCTGCTGTAAAAATTGTTCCAAAATCTTCTATTTCTTCCTTTCATGATGATGACCAAAGTGACTCAAAAGAGAATCATCCTATAAATAATAATCCTGATCATGATCCTGCTATTACTGGTCTTCCTCATGGAATTGAAAAAGAAGTTATAATTATGAAGTTAATAGAACATCCAAACGTAATGGGTCTTTACGATGTATGGGAAAATAGAGGTGAACTTTATCTTGTGCTTGAATATGTTGAAGGTGGTGAATTATTTGATTATCTTATAAAAAAAGGTCGTCTTCCTGAACAAGAAGCAATAAATTATTTTAGACAAATTATTTCCGGTGTAGATTATTGTCATCATTTTAATATTTGTCATCGTGATCTTAAGCCTGAAAATCTTTTATTAGATAAACATCGTAATATAAAAATTGCTGATTTTGGTATGGCTGCTTTAGAAGTCTCAGGCCATCTTTTAGAAACTTCTTGCGGTTCTCCTCATTATGCCTCCCCAGAAATAGTAGCTGGTAAAAAGTATCACGGTGCTCCATCTGATATCTGGTCTTGTGGTATCATCTTATTTGCTCTTCTTTCTGGACACCTTCCTTTTGATGATGATAATATTCGTAAACTTCTTTTAAAAGTTCAAACTGGTGTCTTTACAATGCCAGAATATCTTTCTTCTGAAGCTAAAGATTTAATTAGAAAAATGTTAAAAACTGATCCCAATGAAAGAATTACAATGCCAGAAATTTTCGCTCATCCACTCTTATCTAAATATCCGCGTCCTGCAAACGCTCCGTCTTCCCCTGGTTCTGAGACTTCATTTGCTTCTCGCCCTCTTTCCAAAGGTGAGATTGATTTGGAAATTTTAAAGAGTCTTCAAATTTTATGGCATGGTGTTGATAAAGATACAATGGTTAAAAATTTACTTTCCTCAACTCCGAATATGGAAAAAACGTTTTACTGTTTATTAATGAAGTATCGTCACGATCATATTGCTGAATATTATAATGCATCCGACGCAAAATACCTTCCGCCACAAAGTCAAAATGCTTTAGTAAGTAATTCAAATGAATCTCCAGCTAAGCAAAGAGTTCAAACACATGCTCGAAAGTCATCAAATACAACTGTTTATGACGTTTCTCGTAGACTTATTGATCCTTCTGAGTCTGTTCATTCTAGACTTGTAGCTAAGGCTCGTGCAAACACTGTTATTGTTCCAATTACTACACCCCGAAGTAAAAAGAGATCTTCTCTTATAATTGATTCTTCAGCGCCGCCACCAGCTATGCCAGTTTTGTCTTCCAAGGATAGTTCTGTTCATTTGACAAAAGATAAAAGTACAATGAATCTCCAAACACCTTCTAAAACTACTGCTGCTGTCGTTGCAGCTGCTGTTGCGGGTTGTTCTACAAAAAGACCGCGTTCAACAGCAAGGTCAATGTCACGTTTGTCCATCGTGTCTGCCTCGTCTCGCCGCAGAAACGTTTCATTTAAACATAAATCTGGTGCTATTGTTACTCCATCTCCATCGTATCATCACATGCCAGCATCCCATTCATCAGCTATATTTAACTCCCCTGGGAATGCTAAACGTCGTTCTTCAAGACCACCTTCTCGCAATATATCAACTAAATCCAGATTGTTTGCAGAGAATTATTATATCAAGTCTAATAATACAACAAGTCCTTCTAAATTATTTGCTGATGAATCCAAACAAACTTCTGATGAATTTGCTGAAGTATGTCAGCAAGCATTTTTTTCTCCACATACTGTACCTGTTAATTATAGAAGACGTAGAGCACACAGAAGAGGTAGGTCATCTTCTTCACGTATTATTTACAAAGGCGATTATCCGGCCGGGATTTCCCATGTTCGCAATGGCTCAAGATCTCAGTCACAATCTAATAAACAAACACAAATGGCTCACGCTCAACTTGTAAGATCATTAGTATACGATTCACCTGAAAAAAGTAAAAAGTATTCTTCTACTGGAAATGAATATCATATAGGATTTTTAGACGATGTTGTTGCAGATATTGCAAAATGGTATGATAATGAAGATGCATACTCTTTTATGACAGCTTCAGAATTTAATCCAGCAAATGTTGCCGATACTGACGGCAATGAAGCAGCTGCTCACATATCTCCTTCTTCAATTTCTTTAAGACGCGGGTCTTATGTCGCTAAAACGTTACGCAGAACTGGGTTAAATGATTCTTTATCGTCATTTCTTACTGCAGAGTTTCCTGTCCCTAATACTAACAATAATAACAATCTTAGTAGTGCTCCTGTCAATACTGCGTCTAATATTGTGCCCCCAACACCGGCTATTCCGCCTTTATCTCGTGTAGTTGAGTTAGAAAAGAAACGTAATTCAGCTCTTTTAATGGATCAAAACCAAGCACAGGTTTTAAGTCAAACACAAACACAAAAACAAAGTTATGTACAGGAACGTATTCAGAAGAATCATGTACATGAAAGAGTGATTGAATCTCAAGGAAAGGTTCAACAAAGAGTTCAAAAAAATGGTCCAATGGCAAGGTCTAGCCGCAATGTACCTATTTCAAAGGTTGATTTTCTTCCAATGAAATTTGATGATGACGTTGACGAGTTTGCACGTGAAATCGAACATGATTTTTCTTTTATTGTAGGTGGGCATGACATTACTGAGCTTCTTAGTGGTGGAAATGTCAGTTTGCAACAACACACTCGAATTAATGAAACTATACAAGAAGAAGAAACTTTACATGAAGATTCGAATGAGTCAGTTCCGTTAGAGTCTACAAAGGAAAACTTTGAGAGCAGCAGTCAATTAAAGCAACAAGACAAGCAGCAATATATAGATAGTCAAGTTTTCAGTCAAAACAAAGAAAATTCTAATCGATTGAGTTCAGCATCAGGTACGGAGTTTGTCCAAAAGGATAAAAGTGTAGATTCCGGATCTGAGTATATTTTTAATAAACGACATTCAAATAATAACTATGATCAAAGTATGGAAGCAGCTTACTCTAATTTGCAAAAGCAACAACAACAGCAACAACAGCAACAACAAAAACAACAGCAACAACAACAGCAACAACAACAGCAACAACAACAGCAACAACAACAGCAACAACAACAGCAACAACAACAACAACAGCAGCAAAAGCAACAACAACAGCAACAGCAACAGAACAAGATAAATCAGCAGAAAGAACAATCTGATGATCAAAAACGCCAATATGATTTATATCAACATCAGTTGCAACAAATAGAGTTTCAAGAACAAGAATTACATAAGTTACATCAGAAACAGCGTAAGCAAGCGCCCCAGCAAGCACGGATTAATCATTATCCAAATGCAAATTTAGTACAAGAGACATTATCAGTCAATCATTCACATAATTTAAATTCTAGTTCAGAAGCGAAAGATAAATCAAGTTTGCTGCCTTTAAATTTACCTAGAATCCCACAAACTCCCGTTTATAAAGATAGAATCAGGCGTGTTCAAATTTCCACAGATAATCCTGCCGATCCTGAAAACTTTTTATCAACTGTTGATAGATCTGACCAACACTTAAATGAGGATCAGAATCCACGCAAGTCAATGATTATTGATCCTAATTTTCAAGTAAATGAAGCTAACAATTTACTTAATGAAGATATAAAACTCACTAAACGCAAGTCTGTGCGTGTCACTGATGAGCCACCAACAGAGATAATTTTGCCTAAAAGAAGTGGTAAGTCTATACTCGGGGAAAAGGATGCCAATGCTAATTTAGGTAGGAAAGGAAGCAAACACAGTAACTCGGGACTTTCATTGAGAAAGTCAAGTTTATTTGACAAGTTAAATTTAAAGTCCAAAAAGGACGTTCACTCTCCTACCCAAGCAGGCATATCAACAACTACTATTACAACTACTACTACATATAGTTCTAATAATAGCCCTAGTGCAAATACGAATGTAAGTTCAAAGTTAGAAAAACATCCTTCTGATTCAAGATCGTTTTTTAGACGTATCTCGATGGCTTCAGAAAAAATCAGATCACCAAACACTGCTTCTTTTGAATCATCCCATCATGGCACACGTGAAAATAAAAATGATGTTACACACGACAACAAACAAGTTGACTCTACAAAAGTTAATCCTAGTGTTTCCACATCTCATGGACATAATGACGATGGAGTGCCAAAACAATCGTGGCTTGCTAAGATGTTTATGTCATTGCATACACATAACACAAGTAGTGACAACTCAGGTTCACTTAGCTTAAGCAGGACATTTACACATGGAAGATATTCACACACTACTCGATCAATTTATTCACATTTAGAGGCAGGAACATTGTATGATCGTTTAGTTTCTATATTAAATGACTGGAAACAGTATGGAATTTCTTCTGTGGTTGTTGATTCAGCATTATTAACTATAAAATCTCGAATAGCTGCTAAAAATGCATTAAATGTCAAATCGGTTAAGTTTAGAATTGAGTGTGAAAGAGTAAAGTCTGCTTCAACCTCTCCTATTAGTGGTGAAGAAGTTGAACATGAAGATGGATCTATGGCTGTATTTATTCATGAGAGAGGTTCAAAAGAGAGCTTTAATCGTTTAATTTATGAAATTGAGAATGTATTAGAACCAGAGGAAACAAGACTTGCAGGGGAACTTAAAAGACGAAAGTCGATTGCATTAAAATAAACTTGAAGCTATTTAATTTTTTTTTTTTACTTTTAGCTCTATTTGATATTATTGACTTTTTAATAGTTTTATATATTATATTTTATGTTTATTATGAGAATTCTCATTGTTAATATATTTATATATTTTAACAGAGGAGACTGGATAATAACCTATAAAATATATTATGATAAAATTATTTTTAGTCCTATTGGGTGTTGATAGTACATAATTTAGTGCAAAAGTAAAAGAATAGTTTTATTTATTTATTTATTTATTTTATTTTATATTCACTATTTATTTATATTTTACATTTTTATTTATTTTCTATATTTATATTTTATCTATTTACTTACATTTTGTGCTTTAGTAATTTTTTTGTATATTTAATTCTGTTGTTATTTTGACTTTTTTACATGTGATTATTTAAATTCATGTATATATTTAATAGTGCATTTGGTACATTTATATATTTATTTATATAATAATAAAAAAAGAAATTTAGTTTTTATATTTTATAGTAAAACATTTTTATTTATATATTTTGATAATATGTGTGTGTGATAGTAAAGTATAATTCCTATTACTATGAAGGATGCTCCTTTTTTGGGATATATGGACGATTAAGATTAGGAAACAATATAACATCATCATAGATGCTTTTATATGCATGATTGTAACCTGACATCTTTTCTGGATTATATCCAGTTAATGGAGGAGTAAATTGTGGAATACTAGAGGGATTATAATGAGAGCCCCCTTTTCGTTTTAAATTTTCAAACATTTCACTAGATAAGACAAAATTTTTATTTGAATTTGATTTTTCATTTGAATTCGAATTTAAATTTAAATCAGAATTTAGATTTAAATTTAATTTTTCTGTCTGGGTTGAACGACCCTTGTTCCATTTTGATGCCATATTCATTAAAATACAAGATGCTTCAAAGACTAGCTCATCCGGGTAAATATCATATTTTGATGAGGTACAATTTTGAAGAATAGAGAAAGGGTTATTGGTAGTTGAACGACGTTTCGGATAAATTTGGTTGGTTTGTTCAATAATTGTGTCGCCTGAAGAATTACTATAAGGAGGATCATCATTATTATATTTATAATTGTAATTGCAATTAATGTTATTATTGTTATTATTGTTATTATTATAATTATTATTATTATTATAATTATTATTATTATTATAATTATTGTAATTATAATTATTATAATTAGTTTCGTTGCTATTATTTACAACTTCGATATTATTGTTTTTATTACTATCATTATTGTTGCTAACTGAATAATTATTTGGCGGTTCGTTGTAGCAATTAATTTTTAGAGAATATTGGTTGCTAACTGAAGTTGAATAATTATTATAAGAGTTGTTATAATTATAATTATAATTATAATTGTATGGATTAGTAATATTTTCATTTTTATTATTATATTCTTCATCATATTCTTCTTCACTATCAAATTCACTATCATTTTCATAATTGTCGCTTTCGTTGCAATTAGCGTAATTTTTAATTTCAATTTCAATTTCATTAATTTCTTGGCCATCAACTACGATTTGATTAGAAGAATTATTTTTATTATTATTATTATTATTTTTCTCTAGTTTATTATTATTTTTCTCTAGTTTATTATTATTTTTCTCTAGTTTATTATTATTATTATCATTTTCATCTGAAGTTTCGTCACTTTCTTCTGAGGGTACTTCGATAATAGTTGCTAATTTTAAATTTGATCTGTATTTTGCATTTTTACGTTTTTGTGATTTCCTTTTCCCAGCTGAATGAGGAGGGGTTTTCAAATTAGAAACTCTTGCAGATCTAGATACATTATTTTTAGTAATTTTCCCTTCTTTTATAGCTGAATTTTTTACACATTTAATAGATTTTACAATCTTTTTATCAGATTCATTATCAGCAAATATTTTAATCTTACGATTCTTTCGAAGATTATAAGTATTAACTTTCCCATTTTCAACTGAAGATTTTTGAGAAACAATTTCATTAACACTAGCTGTTGTTTTGTAACTCATTTTGTAATAAAGATATAGTAATAACTTTCTTTTTTTTTTTTTTTATTTTTAATTCAAATATTTAATTAATTATAAACCAATAAGTAAAATAATTAATTAATCAAAATTAAACAAATTAAGTTTTTAACAATAGAAAAAGTATTCAATAATATTGCAGTATTGTCTGAATTTTAATAAAATATGATTGATATATAAAAAGAAGTAAAAATAAAAATGAAAACAAGTGGGAATTCATCATATTTATCCACAAAAATGTTCATACCCTTAAATTATTGTGGTACACTATGTTAATAAATAAATAAATAAATAAATAACGAAAGAAAACAACCAAAAATTTTTTCTCCAAATGTTTATTAATTAAATATGTTAGGTAATGCATTTAATATTCATTTATTTTTTTCTAAATCATTACTTTTATTGTTATTGTTATTGTTGTTATTATTCTTAGCATTTGTTTAAATTCAAATTTATATGCACTCTAGTAACATTTATTATTATCATTAACAACATTACTACTTACTATATGCAAATGATAAAGACTTGATTTTAAAACCCTTTTTTTTTTAGTATGTCCATTTAAAAGAAATAAAATCATAAAAAAATGTTTTAACATAGATAAAATAAACCTGATAAAGTAAATTTTTATTGATGGGTAAAATAAATATAAACGTAAAAATAAACTACTCTTCGTCCGAAGTATCCAATTGATCATAAACTTTATTTAAATATTGTACCTAAATTGTTAGTAACTTTTAATACATTCCAGTAAACTTTTAATAACTTATACACATAAAAATACAAAAACTTACAAAAGGAACCATTGGTAGATATTTCTTCGCAATGTGTGCAGCACCACCTGTTCCTGAATAAAAATCTTCTCGAGTTAATCCAAGTTGCAATGTATATTTTTTTAATTTTAGCAATTCAATATCCTTATGATTTAACGGATAACCTTTAGGGGCTCTTTTTAGTGCATATTCTTGATTCATTGAAATAAAAATATCAATAGGAGTAATCTTGTTTCCTTTGTGTATCAATGGTGAATCAGGAAACATTTTACGAAAATTCTTTAGATTTAGCACAGTATCATCAAGTTCCTTGTTCATAAGAATTTTCTTTAAAGACTTTCCACCTTTTTGGTCTAATCTTGTTCTTATATTATTTAAAATTGCAGAACCATCAGAGGCATACATCCATCTCATCCCTGTACCAATAAATGAAAAATTCGTATAACCAATTACAATATCATAAGTGGCAAACATAGTCTTTTTACCAGTTCTTGAGCAAGTTGCACTAAAATATGGTTTAAAAGGAGTTTTATCTTCACTTAATCGTACATCCCTATAAATTCTATGTGCAATATCTTTTACAGGTAAATATGGTATTGTATCATCAATTTTTTGAATTTCTTCACTCCAACATTCAATAAATTCATCAGCATCTTTTCTAGCTTTTCTATATGCTTCTTCATTTGACCAGAACCATTCCCTATTATTATTTTTACTTAGTAAATCTAGGAAATTAAATGTATTTGGATGAATTGTATCCTTAGTATATGGCACATCAGGGGCAATATCTGGAATTGTAGGCGTAGGTACAAAAATTTCTGTAGATTTTAGTTTAATACGTTTATTACCGTTTACTATAACCTTTGTTTTGCCTTTTTTATTAGTACCATCATTTTCGTCTTCATTTTCGTCTTCATAATCATCGTTATCGTTCTCGCTTTCTTCGTCGTTAGTTTTAGTTGCATCATTCTCGTCATCTTTTTCACTTTCTTCGTAATTATCATCCGAATCAAAACTTTCTTCTTCTACTGAAGATTCGTCAGAGGGTTCAGAAGGTTCATTTGAGGAAATTTCTACATCATCAGTAGATTTTTTCTCTGATTTTGAAAATTGGTTTTTTCGTTTTTTAGAGTACGCCATAGACATCTATATATTGAATGTTAAATTTTAGATTTAAATAAATTTCAAATAACTTTGATTTATGGTTTTTTTTTTCTTTTTTTTTTTTTTTTTTTTTTTTTTTTTTTTTTTTTTTTTTTTTTTTTTTTTTTTTTTTTTTTTTTTTTTTTTTATATATATATATATATTTGTATAAAATTCATATTTACTTGGTTTTATTTATAATTACGTCTTCTATATTTTCTGTATTAATCAAACTTATTTATTTTACTTATTTATATTATTCATATTCATTAATATTTATATTGCATCTTTATATCATTAGTGGTTATATTATTTTTATTTATTCATTTATATTTAATAGACAATCATTGTAATCAAATTATTATAATTATATAAATTAACATGTTCCTCTGTAAGTCTTATTATGCTTATCAGAAGTTGAAGATTGATGCTTTCCAAGTGATGCATGTGCACGATGTGAATATAAATTAAGCTTATTAGCTTCAAATAAATACTTTCCAGGTTCAACAGTTTCAACGAGAAAATCTAAAACATGGTAAATATCTTCCATAAGAGATACAAGTAAATCAGAAGTTATGCTTCCCCTGACAACAACTCGTAACACTTCAGTGCTTTCAGAATTTGGTGGTAATGGATAATTTGGAATAATGTAACCTCTTGATCTAAGTGCAAGAGAAAGATGAGATTGTTTTACATGAGGATATGATTTTTTAAATTCATCACTAAATGTAAAAGCAACAACAGGTAAACCATAATTATAATCTAAAGAATCATTTGAATCCAATTGTTTAGTTGGATTATATTTAAAATCTCCTTTTGATCTATGAATATCTGAAAGAACATGAAAGTATCCAGTAGATTCTAAAAATCTTGAAAGTAATCTTGCATTTTCAAGAGAACATGAATGTGTGTATTTAAATCCATCATATCCAAGATGAATAAGATTATAATATTGTTGTAAAACTGGATATCCAGGACGAGAAAAATTAAGAGTAAAAGTTTCTTCAACTCCTCCTAAATATTGAAGTTCAAATCTTAAATGTTGAGGAAGTAAAGATTCATCTTTCCAAATGACCCAACCTAAACCAGCAGTACATAAACCAAATTTATGACCAGATGTATTTATTGAATGTACTCTTGGAAGACGGAAATCCCAGACATGATCTGGATAAACAAATGGTGCAATCATTGCACCAGATGCACCATCTACATGTATTGGTACATAATGACCAGTTTCTTTTTCAAATTCATCTAAAATTTCAGAAACTTTTTGAACTGGTTCAAAATGTCCTGTATAAGTTGAACCTAAAATTACGAAAACACCAATTGTATTTTCATCCAAATTTTCTTTAATTTTATCAAGATCTAATGTATAATGAGATTTTTCATTAACAGGTATAATTCTTGCTTCAACATCAAAATAACGAGCGAATTTTTCAAGTGCAACTTGAGCATTTGCACCCATTATAATATTTGGATGATAATGATCTTTACCAGCAGCAATTTTTTTTTCTTTCCAAAGTTGTTTCATTGCGAGACCACCTAAATGAATTGCTTCAGAAGAGCCAGTAGTTGCAGTACCAATTGCTTTACAATCTTTAGGTACATTCCATAATTTTGAAATTATGGAAATACATCTAGCGTGGATATCCATTAAAGCTGGGTATTCATCAGCATCAGAAAGATTTTTTGTTAAATTTTCTGATGAAATTCTTTGAGCATAATCATCAGCAAAAGTTGAAACAAAACTTGCGAAATTAAGCTGAGGTTTACCATCAAGATCAAGATCATCTGTAATTAATTGATATGCAACATCTGGAGCAATTCCTTCTTTTGGTATTTTAAATCTTGGCACATTAATACTTGCTTGATATTGTGAATGGTATGGGGTTTGGATTTGTCTATTAGCGAATTTTGAAATATCTGCACGATTAAAACTATTAAGATGTTTTGATGAAAGTAAATTAATAATACTTTGAGCGTCGATATTTCTATGAAGAACCATTTTTATAATTATGTGTTTTTTTGAAAGATTTATTTAAGTATTAATAAGTAGATATTAATAAGTAAAATTAATAAATAAAAATTAATAAGTAAAAGTATTAAATTTGTTTGAATACAATATATTAATTATATACTTTTTATATGAGTTATATAATTACAATATTCTACGATACTCTAGATTATTCGAAAAGGTGTTAAGAAATAATTAATTAATTAATATATAAAAAATTAATTAATATGATTAAACATATATAGTTAATAAATTACTAAATTTTTGCAAGTTAACTTCCCAAATAATGACGTCACAATTATAATACACTATTATGAGCAACTAAATGGTTCATTATTTATTTATTTATTACCCATTACTGCATCCTATTATTTATTTATTATTTATTTGTTTATTTATTAGTATATTAATTGCTATGGTATTATAGTTATTATTATTTTATTGCGGACTAAGTACCGTTGTCAGTTATCAAAGTCTGAAATTTCCAGAAGAGGTTTAGGTTCACAAATAACCTATTGACTTTTTCAAATATATATATAGGAACATATGAAATATATAATATAAACACACAATCATAATTAGAGCAAATAATTAAATGTTAGTCAATAAAAATTAGCTGAAATAGCCAAGTAATATTTAATATGATATTATTTTCGTAATTATATATAAATTAGCTCATTGTACTATTTTAAGTTGAATCTTGGATATTTCAGTATTTATTTTAAGGATGAATTTATGTAGTTTTACAGTTTAATGCGTTTTTTATTTATTTATGTTATTTATTTTTAAACTTATATTGCTATTTGTATTTATTACATTTATATTATTATTTATATTATTATTTATATTATTATTTATACTATTTATATTATTTATTTTTAAACAAATATTGCTATTTGTATTTATTACATTTATATTTACCTTCATTATTCATATCATTTTCATATTTATTATTTAGTACATAATTAATGACAATCAAACAGTACTTAGATGTAAACTGCGTATATAAACTTTACTTAAATTTTAAATGCATACACACCAACAAAATAATTGAAATGGAAAATTATTTGAAAATGCTACTTATCTCATGGTAAACTAAAAAAAATAAAAATATGAATATTAAAGTAAAATATGAATATTAAAATAAAATATGAATATTAAAGTGAAATATGAATATTAAAGTAAAATATGAATATAAAAGTAAAATATGAATATTAAAATAAAATATGAATATTAAAGTAAAATAAAATATGAATATTAAAGTAAAATATGAATATTAAAATAAAATATGAATATTAAAGTGAAATATGAATATAAAAGTAAAATATGTAATTAATAAATAAATATATGTTAATGTTTAATTAATTTTAAAAAATGAGTTTACAATAAAATCTAAAATATATCATTTTCAAATATTACAACAATGCTTTAATTCTACAATATATATATAAATTATCTACATTAAAAAATACAGCAATTATAGAAAAAAAAAAATAGATAAATAAAATACTAAAAATATAATAAAAGAATGTTTTTATTCCGTGATATTATTTATTTAATAAATATATTATGTATTATAAATTTCTTAATCAATTGCTCAAAAATAAATAAATTAGAATATTCTAATTGATATCTATTATAATTTAATTTCTATTTTTAACATAAATATATAAAAACACAACTACAAAACTAAATAATTAGATAAACAAATAAAAAAAAATATTATAAACAAAATCATTCTAATTTTATGACTCTTATTTGAATTTTAATAAATTCGGCTTTGATTCAATGACTCTTCTTTAATATTTAAAAGAATAAAAGGTAACAAATAACCATTTTAGAACCCGGGTAAAAAAAAAACTGGGTATTACCTTCAATTATAGGATTTTACTACTAAAATTTTAAACTTACAAAACAATAAAGCTAAGAATATAAAATTAAATATAAATATCTATAAAAATTAGCTTGAAAAAAAAAATATATATATATCAAAAAAATATATTTAAAAAATTAGAAATTTAAACTTCTTCATCTTTATTCTTTTTATTTTAAAATGGCTGATGTAAAAACTTTAGAATTTTGGGAAAAAAAATTACAAAATTCTACTCAATCTATTCTACCGACAGATTATGTTCGTCCTTCCCCAGTAAAAGTAATTGAAGCAAAAGCACAAGTTTTAATTCCAAAAGAAATAAATGATATTTTAGATTCTTTATCAACTGAACTTAATATCACTAAATCTATTATTACATTATGTGTATTAAATATTCTTATTTACAGAATTACAGGCGATGAAGATATTGTTATTGGTGTAAATAGTTATGAAGGAAAACCTTATGTATTGAGAAATGAAATCTCTGGAAATATTAAATTTAAAACTCTTTTAAAAACTATCGAAAATAAGAGTATTGAAGGCAAAAAAAATTTTATTCTTTTTTCAGATTTATATGAATATATTAATAGAAATAAAAATTCTAAGGATAATAATTTAATTTCTTTGTTTAAAATCTCATTTATACATTCTGATAAAATTTCTGAAAAAAATTTATTATTACCATCAAAAGGTATCACAACCGATTTAACAATTTTTTATCAAGAAGATTCTTCAGGTGGTGACTCTTATATAAATTTACATTATAATTCTATGCTTTTTAAAAAGGAAAGAATGTTATTTTTCATTGATCAATTGTTTAATATTATTCTTGGTGTTGGTTCTACTAACAATAATTCAAATACCATCTCCAATGGTATAAATGTTGAAATTGGAAAAATTTCATTATTAAATGATAAACAGAGAAGTATTTTACCCGACCCTACAATTGATTTACATTGGAGTGATTTCAAAGGTTCAATACAAGACATCTTTACTCAAAATGCTCGTAAATTTCCTACTAGAGAATGTATTATAGAAACAGAAAATATTTTTTTAAATGATTCCAAAAAACGTATTTTTAACTATGCTCAAATTAATGCCGCTTCAAATTTAGTAGCATATAAGTTAATTAATTCTGGCATAGTGCAAGGTGATGTTGTAATGATCTATGCATATCGTGGTGTAGATCTTGTTGTTGCTGTAATGGGTGTTCTTAAAGCAGGAGCAACTTTTTCTGTTATCGATCCTGCTTATCCTCCAAGTCGTCAAATTATTTATTTATCTGTAGCACGTCCAAGTGCTTTAATTATGTTAAAGAAAGCTGGGATTATTTCTCCGACTGTACGTAAGTATATTTCTGATGAATTAAATCTCAAGACTGAAATTCCTGCTTTACAAATTTTAGATAATGGCGAATTATTAGGTGGTTCTTTTACAGATGGTTTAGATGTTTTAAGCGATTATAAAAATAAAGCAGAAGTAGACCCAAATGTTTTAGTTGGACCAGATAGTAACCCAACCCTTAGTTTTACAAGTGGTAGTGAAGGTATACCAAAAGGTGTTCTTGGACGTCATTTTTCGCTTACCTATTATTTCCCTTGGATGGCAAATAGATTTAGTTTGTCTGAAAAAGATAACTTTACTATGCTTTCAGGAATTGCTCACGATCCAATTCAAAGAGATATTTTTACTCCACTCTTTTTAGGTGCTAAACTTCTTGTTCCAACACAAGATGATATTGGTACACCCGGTAGACTTGCTGAATGGATGGCTGAAAATGGTGCAACAATCACTCATTTAACACCAGCCATGGGTCAATTATTATCTGCTCAAGCTACTGCTTCTATTCCATCACTTAAACATGCTTTTTTTGTAGGAGATATTCTAACAAAACGCGATTGTATGAGATTACAAACTTTAGCAAGAAACGTCTCAATTGTAAATATGTATGGAACTACTGAAACACAACGTTCTGTATCTTATTATGAAATTCCTTCTGTATCAGATGATCCTTCTTTCATTCAATCACAAAAGGATATTATGCCAGCAGGTCAAGGTATGAAAGATGTTCAACTTCTTGTAATTAACAGAAACGACAGAACTCAAACATGTGGAATTGGTGAAATCGGCGAAATCTACGTTCGTGCTGGTGGTCTTGCTGAAGGTTATCTTCGTCTTCCAGACTTGACTCGAGAAAAATTTGTTAAAAATTGGTTTGTCCCAGAAGACAAATGGGAAAAGCTTTATATAGATGGTTCAGAACCTTGGAGAAAATTTTATAAAAAACCTAGAGATCGTATGTATCGTACTGGTGATTTGGGAAGATATTTGCCAGATGGAAATGTTGAATGTAGCGGTCGCGCAGACGATCAAGTAAAAATTAGAGGTTTTAGAATTGAATTAGGTGAAATTGACACTCATCTATCACAGCATCCTCTTGTTCGAGAAAATATAACCTTATTAAAGCGAGACAAGAATGAAGAGCCTACATTAATTTCTTATTTTGTACCACAATCTCATTCTTCTTCAATTAATGATTTCTTATCTGCGGAAGAGAATAATGAAGATGAGGATGATAAGGAAGATCCTATTGTACAAGGTTTGATTAAATATAGACGTTTAATTAAAAATATTCGTGAATATTTGAAAAAGAAACTTCCGTCTTATTCAGTTCCTTCGGTTATTGTTCCTCTCACAAAGATGCCACTAAATCCTAATGGAAAAGTTGATAAACCGGCTCTTCCTTTCCCTGATACGGCGCAGTTGTCTGTTGTTGCTAAAAAAGTAGAGAATACAGAACACTCAAATTTCACTCCTTTAGAAGCTGAAATTCGTGATATTTGGCTTGATATTCTTCCACATCGCCCTGTATCTGTCTCTCCAGATGATAGCTTTTTTGATCTTGGAGGTCATTCAATTCTTGCAACTCAAATGATTTTCCAAGTAAGGAGACGTTACTTAATTGATGTACCCTTAAATTTAATTTTTAAGAGTCCTACAATTAGTTCATTTGCTGCTGAAATTGATCGTATTAAATCTGGCGATGATGTAGTTGCAACTGACGCAAATGAAATGAAACATACCGAAGTTAAAGAATCTGAAAAGAAATCAGCATTTAGTTATTATGACGATGCTGTTAAATTAGAGCAAACCCTTCCAGAGAGATTTTCAGCTCCCAAGGAACTGCCTTATAAACTTTCTGAAAATCTTACCATTTTATTAACCGGGGCAACTGGGTTTTTAGGATCATTTTTAATTTTAGACTTACTAGAAAAACGCAAAGGAAATTTCAAGCTTATCGTTCATGTTCGTGCTCCAAGTCCTGCACAAGGATTTGAGCGTATTAAAACTACTGCTCAAGCATATGGAATTTGGAAGGAAAACTGGGCAAAGAGAATTGAGATTGTCGTAGGGGATTTGGCTGAACCACGTTTAGGAATTTCAGAAGATAAATGGAACGAACTTGCTAAAGAAGTTGATATTATTATTCACAATGGTGCTCTTGTTCATTGGGTGTACCCATATTCAAATCTTCGGGCAGCAAATGTACTCAGTACAGTAGAACTTATTAAATTTGCTTCTTTTGGTAAAGCTAAAACATTTACTTTTGTTTCTTCGACATCTTCGATTGACACAGATTACTATGTGAATTTATCAGACAAGTTGATAGAGTCTGGAAAACAAGGAATTCTTGAATCTGATGATTTAATGGGTTCCAAAGAAGGTCTTGGTAATGGTTATGGTCAATCTAAGTGGGTATCTGAATATCTTTTACGTAGAGCAGGTAAACGTGGTCTAAGAGGATCAATTGTCAGACCTGGATATGTTGTTGGAGATAGCAAATCTGGTACTACTAATGTTGATGACTTTTTAGTTAGAATGTTGAAGGGATGCGTACAACTTGGATTGACACCTGATATTTATAACACAGTTAATATGGTGCCAGTTGACCATGTTGCCCGAATTGTAGTTGCTTCAACTTTATCTCCACCTAGCTCATCTGAATACTTGGTAGTACATGTTACAGGCCATCCCAGAATTAGGTTTAATGAATTCCTTGGAATGTTGTCCCAATTTGGATATAATACCAAAGAAACTGAGTATATTCCTTGGCGTGTTGCTTTGGAGAATTATGTTGTTAAAGGAACTGGTGAAAGCGCTTTATATCCTTTATTGCATTTTGTTCTTGATAATCTTCCTATGCATACAAAGGCACCTGAACTCGATGATAGTAATGCAAAAATTTCGTTGAAGAGTGATGAAAAATGGACCGGAGAAGATGTTTCTTCGGGTGTAGGGATTGACTTTAAGCAGATGGGTATTTATCTCGCATATCTCGTTGCTATAGGGTATTTACCTAAACCTGATAATAAGTCTAGCAAGTATGTTCTTCCAGATCTAAATATTAGTGATGAAGTATTAATGCGTTTGCAATCAGTCGGTGGAAGAGGTGCAAAGACAAATTAAGTTTATGATAGACGAATTTTTTTCTATTTCTTGTATTACTTTTTATAAAATGTTTAATAAAGCATAATCATGTAGTTTAAATATTTTGTAAATACAAAATGTAAATATTTTTTAGATTTCAACTCATAAACTGTTTTATTTTAGTTTTTTTTTTTTTTATCACAAATAAACATTCTAATAATTATGTATATGTTTGTATTTCATATAGATTGAAAAGTCGTAGTTAATGATAATTACTTATTTCACTGAATGATAAGAGAATATAATAAAAAGGGGCAAAAAGTCTATTTAAATATTTTTATGATAAATATTTGGTTAATAAATAATAATTTATAATAATTGTTATAAAGGTTTTAATTAAGAAAAAAAAAAAAAAAAATAAAAGTAAAAAACAAAAAGAGTTAAACAACTAAAAAAATTTAAATGTCCATTCTTCCATGCTTGTGGAAATTACGCAATGCATTTTTCCTAATTTTACCCGTAGAAGTTTTAGGTAATTCAAGAATAGATTCAATTTCTTTTGGAACTTGGAATCCTCCCATGTTTTCTTTTAGGTGAAGAAACAAATCATCGATTTTAAAATCATCTTTACAATTATCTCTAATTGTTAAATAAGCTTTTGGTCTCTCCCCATATTTTTCGTCGGGAATAGCAACTACAGCACATTCTAAAACGCCAGGGAATTTCATTATTTCATTTTCAACAGCTACAGAAGAGATATTTTCACCGCCTGAAATAATAATATCTTTTCCTCTATCGACAATTTTTATTGATCTATCAGGATACATTACAGCTAAATCTCCAGTATGGAACCAACCACCTTTAAAAGCTTTTGCAGTTGCTTCAGGATCTCTATAATAGCCTTTCATAATAGAATTACCTCTTACAATGATTTCACCGATTTCTGTACCATCACATTCAACATCTATAAATGGAAGGGAATTTTCTTTCACTACTCTAGCATCTAAAGAAGTTGTGAAAGCATAACCTTGACGGGCTAATAAATCGAATACGGAATCATCATTATTTTCTAATAAAGTTTTCCATTCTGGTCTGAAATAACATTTGGTAAATGGACCAAAAGTTTCAGTTAAACCATAACCATGTACGGGATATAAGTTAAAGGAAATCATTTGTTTAAATAAAGTTGCAGATGGAGGTGAAGCAGCAACCATTACACGAACTGGTTGTTTAAGTTTATGAGCATTAATATTATCACAAATTAAGGTATTTACAGTCGGAGCAGCACAAAAATGTGTTATTGATTCTCTTTCAAGTAAATTCCAAATTTCAGTTGTATTAATTTTTCTTAAACAAACATGAGTACCACGAACAGAAGTTATACTGTAAGGGAAAGACCAACCACCGGCATGAAAGATAGGTAATGTCCATAAATATTTACATCTAGTATCACCCATAAATCCTTCATTAGCAATACCAGATTCAATTGCAGTACATAAAGCTACTAAATACATATTTCTATGTGTATATTCAACAGCTTTTGGTTTACCAGTTGTACCTGAAGTAAATGCTAAACTTAAAATTGAATCTTCAGGTAAACCTTGAGCAAGTAAACCATCCCATTTAAGATTTCCAGTATTTAAATTATATCTTAAACCTTGTTCAATAATATTATAAAAAGTACCATCTTTAATACGTACATTTTTACTACTAGCAACGTTACTATTAATAGTAGTATCATCGAAATTTTCATTTTTTTCATTATTAATATCAATATTTAATTCTTCAAATTTTATATTATTAATATCTCTATCATATAAGTCAATATCATAATGTTCAGCTAAATCATAATCAATAATAATATCAACTTGTCTATTATTGTCTGGGTTATAATCTTGAACTAAATGTAAAAATTCATAATCAATTAATATTAGATCCACTTTAATTAAATCTAACATATAATGGATTTCTGCCGGTTTAAGTCTATAATTTAAATGGGCAGATATTGCACCTGATGCACCTACACCAAATATTGAAATTAAAAATGAAGGTGTATTAGTCATTATTATGGCAACCATTTTATACTTTTTTTCATTTTTTTTTAAATAGTAACCTAATCCCATTGCCAATTGAGCAAAATCTTTATACTTATAATTTAAATGAAGTCCATCCCTTGTTCTATGAATTATTGCTGGTACATTTGGTTCAATCATTGCTGATCTTGGTAAAAAAAAAATTGGATTAAGATCATGTTGATGAGACGGAAGTGAATTTATTCTATCGATTCCAACTGAAGAATTCATTTTTGAATTTGATTTAGAATTAGAATCGAAATTTATTGTCATTATGACTAGTTATTTAAATATTTTTTGGTATTTTTATTTTTTTAATAAAAATTTCTGAACCAAGTAGTTAAATTTAGATAATTTATAAGGTTCAATTTACAAAAATAATGAGAGTGAGAAGTAAAAAGTAAATAAATAAAATAAAATTAAATAAATAAATGACCAAAAGTACAATACTAATAATAATAGCTAAGTAAAAAAAAAATTAATAAATAAATAATTAGATTAAGCAATAAAAATAAGGAAAAATTCAATTATAATTAAATAAAATAATTAAAGCAATAAATAAATAATTAGAGTAAAAACAATTAATAAATAAATAAATAAATAAATAGGAAAAAACAAAAACAAAGTAAAATAGTAAAATAATAAAAAACTTTAAAAACTTATTAAACAAAAATATAAAATTAATAAATAAATGAAGAATAATTGGTTACCGTTAACCTATAAAAAGCTAATATAATAGTAAATAAATATTAATAATTAAAAAAATCAATATAATAAATATAACAATTTACAAAATATATTAATAAAAAACAAAACTTGATATTAATAAAATGAATAAACAATTCTTAGTAATATAATGATTGTATAAAAATAAAAAAATTTCAGCAAGACTTATATTAAATTAAATTAACTTTACTATATGAGGTACCGTCGGCATAAAGTTCATTATAATGACTGACGGTAGATACTACGGAATACACGTTAATATTTCTGTCTAAAAATTGATATAAACTATTAATAATAATTATTTAATATTTAATTTACTATATTTATTCAAATTATATATGTATTCAAATTATTATGTATTCAAATTATATACTTAAATTCACTACTCTACATAATCTACTTTCTCCCATTGGAATTTTATAAAATTCACGGTTCAACATTTCTTTCTAATTGAACGTTCAATTATAAAATCATTGTCCAAGAATGTTTCAGGGTTAAATTATTTGTAACCATAGTAAATGCCTAAGAAAAAAGAAAAAAAAAATTTAAATATTTTAATATCTTAAACGTTAATCTAATAATTTTTTACTTTTCTTATCAGCGTTAACTACCGGGTTTTGCGGTAAGATAATTTAATTTTTTTTTTTTTTTTTCAGAGCGGATTGAAAATTATTTTTTTTATTTTTCCCAACAAATTCTACAAAACAATTTTAATTTTATTCATTTTTTTAAGCAACTGTTCTCAGCGATATAATGGGAAAAATTTTTTTACCGTTTAATTCTGCCATAGTAACTAAATAGAAAATAATATAATTTGTTTAAAATATAAATTAAAATAATATATTAAAGCTATTTTATTATTTTTTAATAGTATATTAATAAGTTCTATGTATTAATCATGTTTATATATGAGTTTTTGATTGTAAATGCCAATTTCTCCCATTTATATATGCAGTAAATATATATACAGTAGATTCTCTTCGCTATAGTTTATTTTTTTTTTTTTTTTTTTTTTTTTTGAGAAATCTATTTCGAGTAATTATAGAAATTTTAACTTCGTGTGCGATTCACAGCTTTTTGCATCGTGCTAACCAGTTTGGTGATTTGATGTATTTATAAAAAATTATAATTATATATATATATATATTTATATTTATTTTTCCGTGTCAAATTAATTATTTTTCATTTTCATTTTCATTTTTTCAAAAAAATTGTTTTTCTTCTATATTATTGCAATATTTTGAGTAATTTATTAGTATTAAAGTATTTATGTTTTTGTCACTATATTATATGTATATCATTTTTATGCACTTAAACACTATCCTTATAAACTCCCTTTGAAAAAAAAATATAAATTATACCTATTGAATAATACTATATATGAAATAAACAAAAACCCATAAAAAATGAACTATTAGTAAAGTAGTAACATAAATCTTAATGATTAAAGTTTGGCTTTTTCTTGCTTATTTAAATCTCGTAAAACATTTTTTCTAATCTTTCCTGTAGAAGTCTTAGGCAATTCCTTTATAACTTCCAACTCCTTGGGAACTTGAAATCCCCCCATGTTTTTTTTCAAATATGTAAATAATTCATTAACATTAAAACTATCTTTATTATCTTCTCGGATTGTTATATATGCTTTAGGTCTTTCACCATATTTTTCATCAGCTATTGCAACAACAGCACATTCTAAAACCCCAGGAAATTTCATTATTTCACTTTCAACTGCCACTGAAGAAATATTTTCTCCACCTGAAATAATAATATCTTTTCCCCTATCAACAACTTTTATAGATTTATCGGGATACATAACTGCCAAATCCCCTGAATGAAACCATCCACCTTTAAATGCCTTTTCTGTTGCTTTAGGATCCCTGTAATAGCCTTTCATTACAGTATTACCTCGTATAACAATCTCTCCAATTTCACTACCATCGCATTTAACATCCTCTAATGGGAATACATCCTCTTTAACAACACGTGCATTTAATGATATAGAAAATGCATATCCCTGTCTAGCCATTAGTTCATACACACGATCATCACCTTTTTCAAGCAATTCCTTCCATTCTGTTCGGAAATATCCTTTTGTAAATGGCCCAAAGGTCTCTGTTAATCCATATACATGAACCGGGAAAAAATTATAAGAAATCATTTGTTTAAATAGTGTGGCCGATGGTGGTGAAGCAGCTACTATAACTCGAACTGATTGTTTTAATCTGCGAGCATTTTTATCATTACATATTAAAGTATTTACTGTAGGAGCTGCACAAAAATGTGTAATGTTTTCCTCATCTAACAGTTTCCATATTTCAGCTGTGTCAATTTTCCTTAGACAAACATGTGTTCCACGAACTGCAGTTACACCATATGGAAATGTCCAACCACACGCATGAAACAGAGGAAGTGTCCATAAATACTTACATCTTTTATGTCCTTGATTTCCCTCATCAAAAATTCCTGATTCCATAGCATTACATAGAGAAACTAAATACATATTTCGATTAGTATATTCAACAGCTTTAGGTTTTCCTGTAGTACCTGAAGTAAATGCTAAGCTAATTGTTGAATCTTCTGGTATACCTTGAGCAACTAAAGCATCCCAACCTTGATTTCCATTTTGAAAATTATATTGGAAACCTTCTTTGATTAAACTATAAAAATCACCTTTTGGAGCAGAAAATGCATCTCCTAAATCGTAATCAATAACAATGTCAACATTCCTCCCATTATTAGGTTTATAGTCACGTACTAATTCTAAAAACTCATTATCTATAAGAACCAAATCAGCTTTAATTAAATCTAACATATAATGAATTTCCACTGGTCGTAGTCTATAATTTAAATATGAAGCAACAGCACCTGCAGCACCAACTCCAAAAATTGATATAAGAAATGAAGGAGTATTTGTCATTATAAATGCAACAACTTTATATTTTTTTTGATTTTTTTTTAAATAATATGCTAATCCAAGTGACATATCTGCAAATTCTCTATAAGAATAAGATAATCTTACATTATCGCTTGATTTATGTACTATTGCTGGAATATCAGGTTCAATCATAGCAGATCTAGGCAGAAAAAAAGTTGGATTAAGATCATGATTATGAAAAGGTAATGAGTCTGTTCGTTTATTCCCTGTTAAGGAATTCGCATCATTTTTTGATGAATATCCATAAAAGAATTTGCTTAACACAGACATTTCTATTTAATTAAACTAGAAAAATTAATAAAAAATTATATATTAAAGTTTTCAAGTGTTCAAGTTTATATGTGAATAATAAATAAGTAATAACTAGTAAAAGAATCAAATGCTATATATATATATATATATATATATATATAAATACAATATATAGTATTTAATTATTTTCTGGTAAATAATAATTTTATTACCCGTTTTTTCTCCGCAATTTATTACCTCATGTAAATAATAATAATATCATTATAAGTTTCCCTCCATAGTTCGCGGGGTTCATATAAATAGTAAGCATATAAGCTATAATAAAATTAATAAAATTGCATACTATATATTTTCACATAATAACTATATTATTATTATACTTAATTAGCAACGTATAATCATTATTATTATTATTATTATTATTATTTTTTTTATTTTTTTTTTTTAAATTAAATGATTAATTAATTTTTTTGCGGTTAAGAAATCTGGGGTAATCGAATATCCATAACAACCAAAGAATTTCTAGTCTAATTTTTTTAAAATACCCGCACTCACGTGATCTTTATAACCGAAATACTATTTATTATTCGATTTTTTTTTTTTTTTAAATGACGACAACTAGTTAGAGAAAGGTTATAAAAGGAAAAAGTTCGGAGAGAGAATCTTTAATAAGACTAAAAATATAAATGTGTTACCAAAAATGGCACAAACATTATAATGTTATAATTTTTGATTTCTAAATAGCCTATTTCAGTTTTGTCTATAAGCAGGAAAAGTCGCGAGATAAAATAAAACCTGCACATGTTAAAACTTTTATACAAAAAGGTGTAAATAAAAAATAAATAAAAATAAATATTAAATAAATAAATATGAATTAATAATAAATAATTAAATAATAAATAATTAAATAATAAATAAATAATAAATAAATAATAAATAAGTTGTAAATAAATAAATAATAAACAAATAATAATTAAATAATAATTAAATAATAAATAAATAATTAAATAATTAAATAAACAAATAAATAATAAATAATTAAATAAATAAATAATAAATAATTAAATAAATAAATAATAAATAATAAATAAATAATAAATAAATAATAAATAAATAATAAATAAATAATAAATAAATAATAAATAAATAAAAAACAAGTAATAAATCAATAAAAATAGAAAAGCAAAGTATGCATAATGAATAATATACAAAACAGTAACAAAATAAATAAAATAAAAATAACTTAAAATTTAAACATAAATAATCATACAGGAAAACATAACCAATTAAAAAATTAAAATATAACAAATAAATAAACAAATTACACAAGAAAATGTAAATAATCATCGTAAATTCGCACCTTTACTATTCTTTTTTTCATAATATCTATAATAAACCCCATTTTATTCTTTTTCATTTAAAATTATACAATAACAAACTTATTTTAGTCATTTTAATAAGTCAAGTCCAATTCAATATTCTTAGTAAACGACGAGTCAAGCAATTTATTCGTCTGTATATCGTTCTTGGTTTTGTGTTTCAAACGCTTGTTCTTGTATAGACTCATTAGGTGAGCTATCTGGGTCTTCAATATTTTCTGTTTCTTCATAATCAAAATTTACTTCATTTTCCACATCATCATTATCATTAATTTCTTCCTCAGTATTAATATTTATATCCTCATTTTCGTCATTATCCTGCTCATTTAAAGATGCATGTTTTTTCTCATAAACACTATCTATTTCATCTTCTGGTTCTGCGATAGGGACTGGATCACTTAAGCCTGGCTCCACATTTTCATCCAAATTCTCTGCGCCTTTGTTCACTTCTTCTTCATTTACTATTTCATAATTATCACCAATAAAATCCTCAGGCTCCGGAGATGGTGCATCTTCAATGTTTGGGGTAGGGGTTATAAACTCTTCTATTGAATCAGGTTCCTGTGTTGAAGTGGTTGAAGATAATTCTATACTTTCGCGGAAATCTGTGCTAAAACTTACAATAGATGTGGGAGTTTCATTTTGAACATCTATAGTTTCCATTTGTTCAACCCCTTCAGCGGTTTTATCTTCATTTTCAATAGTAGAAGTATCACTCTCAATAGTAGAAGTTTCTAGAGTTTCTGCCGAAACTGACGAAACAAAATTAATAGAATTTTTAATTTCTTTTAAAGTTTCTAGAGTGTATGAGACAAAATGATTAAGCTGAATTAAAGAATCGTCAACAGTTTTAGATAATGTTGAAATATAAGGATCTTCAAACGATTCCAATCTCTTTTTTGTTTCTTCTGTTTTTACTCGTAAAGAATGAAATTTCTTCCAGTCGTCCCAAGAAACGTTTTCAAACCAAGCAATTTTTTTACCGAGCTCATTGAAACCTAGTTCGCAAACATCATTAAATACACCCAAGTTTAATTTCCTAGCTTCTAAAGTAGCGATTTCATATCTTGGAATAGCTTCCTTTTCCAAAAGACGAATAGTTTGGACATTAGTGTGTATATCCTTAGCTATGTCACTTGTCCTTGCAAAAAATTCTTCCCGGCTTTGTTCTTGAGCAATTTTTGATAATTCTAAAATATATTCGTCAACAGTAATCAAAAGATCATTATACATTTTATTAAAGGCAGTGGTAGTTTCATGTAAAACTTGTGTATAAATTTCTTCAAAGTCATTTTTTAAACCCTTTTCTGCATTTTCTCCAGCATCATTAAATATTTTATTCCAATGTTCAGAAACCTTATTTAATTCATCTTTGGTAATAAAATAATCCGCCGTGTTTTTATTAACAGTCTTTCCCATTGATAAAGAGTTGACATTGAAAGTAGATGTAGTAGAGAAAGTATTCAAAGAATCAGAATCAAGATCAGTTAAAGGTGTTGAAATATATAAGATAGTAGTAGTTGTTTCAGTGTGGAATGGGCTTGTAGTCGATTTTGTAATGTCAATATCACCAGACATTAAAATGGAGCCATAATCGGAAATTACAGATTGAGTAATATCAACAGGTTGAATTGTGTAAAGAGGTTCAGTATCAGTTGGAACTGAAGTAGTAGATGAGATACTTGAAGAAATAAATGTTTGTTTTTCATCATTTTCATTTGAAGCTAAAAACATTTGTTCTGAAGTAGAATTTTTGGAATCAACCACATGCTGATAAATTCTTAATAATTGAGGTTTAACTTTTTCACTATAAATAGAGCCAACTTTCGGGGCAATTGTATCAACCCAAAGTAAATATAATTTTACTAAACTTTCCTTTAAAAAATTATAAGAAAATTTCATAGCTTGAATAGAGTTAGGTAAAGCTTTTTCTGTGTAAAAAGTTTTTACAGCTCTACCACTTGAAATAACAGCTGGCTTAGTGAGAAGATGAATTTTCTTAAAAATAATATAAGATTTATCTTTAAAAAAATTAACGGTGGGTAATACATAATTATTAACCTGTTTCGAAGCAAAATCCAAATGAGGAAAAATATATGTATAATAAGGAGATAATACTATTTGTAAATAATTATTTACAGTTGGATGAATTGTTTCCAAATATAAAAACTCCACTTGTTTACCGTATTTAGTAATATGTGGATAAAAATATTTAAAAAATAAACCATGGCTTTTTACTAATATAGGATTACCATATTTATTAAAAACAATGCTAACTTTATCCAAATACGGTTCTATTATTTGATAATATGGAAACGCATATTCATTATAGTATGGTTGTAAAAAATTTAGAAATGGAGCTGAAATTAAATGCAAAGGTGTACATGCAATAGGCGCATTTAATGGGACAGGCTCATATAAAGGACATGTCCAAAATACAAGAAATAATAAATACAAAGCCAATGCGCTTTATACAAAAAAAAAAAAAAAAAAAAAAAAAAAAAAAAAAAAAAAAAAAAAAAAAAAAAAAAAATGTTAGTAATAAATTAAAATATATATTTTTTTAAATAAAAATAGGAAAGACAATAAATAAACAAATAGTAAAATTAACTTAAAAATTCCAATAAATAAAAGTTATACAAATTCATTATGAAAATTATAGTTTAATAAAAATATTAGATAATTATAAATAAATTTTTAACTTACCATTTTATAGGAGTAAAAATAAAAGATCGAGCCATGATAATTATATTGTAAAATATAAAATTATCAAAAAATCTGAAATTTTTTAATATTTTTTATAATTCTCTAAATAAAAGAAAAATATACAAAAAATAATATCAAATTTCGTAATAAACCACTCGTAAAATTGACTTTTAAATACACATGAATTACCGGAATACAGAAATAACTTTATAAGAGATGTCAACAAAGTTTTATAAAATATCAGTCAATGATAAAATGAAAATCTAATTCGAATTTGTATTTTCAAATTTTGCTTCTTAAAATTGTCGTGCAACTCAAATTAATTTTTAAATTTCTCTATTAGAGACATTTATATTGTTTTGAATTAATCAAAGAAAAAAAAAACTTTCCATAATAAAATTAATTAGAATACAGTTTTACCTGAATACCCTGAACCCATTTTTTTTCTAGAGATTCAAGGCATTTTTTTATCAGGCATTTATTTATATATAAAAAAGATGAATATTTTATAAATTATTAACTTTTATTACGAAATATATATATATATATATACTATGAGTACATATGATAATATACAGTATCGATTAAGAAAAAATTCAACTAAAAACTCAAAAAAAAAAAACAAAGAAATACCGCCAGATAAATTATAGAAAGTATAGGAAATGATAAGTTGAAAATATACAAATTCATGCCAGAAATAAATAATGACACATATAAAATCATAATTAATAAGATATGCATTAGTGCAATGGCATATATATATCAATACATATACTATAAGTGAAACTAAAGTAAAATTAAAAATTTAATTAAAAATTTAATTTATTTCTTATTCCTCCGGCACATCATCATGGAATGTCTTTCCAGAAAGTGTCGCTTTTATTACACCTGCCCTAATTAAGAAATCACCAAAATGTTCTCCATCATTTCTTTCAATAGACCATCGTTTGAATAAAGGTTTTAATGTACTAATAATCTCTTCTTCATTAATTGATTGTTTATAAACTTTATTCAATCTTTCACCATGATAACCTCCTCCTAAAAGTAAATTATAAGCACCAGGCGCTTTACCAACACAAGCAATTTCGGCAATGTAAGGTCGTGCACAACCATTAGGACAACCAGTCATCCTCATAACTATACTATCATGTCTCAAGCCATATTCCTCTAATACTTCTTCTAACTTGGTAATAAGTAATGGTAAGTAACGTTCACTTTCAGCCATAGCAAGGCCACATGTAGGAAGCGCTACACATGATGCCGATGAAAGACGAAGTCCAGAAAATTGAATATTATCCAATTTATATTTTTGTAAATGTGCTTTTATAGTAGGTAATTGTTCATTGGTGATATTACTTAAAATAACATGCTGGTTAGCTGTTAATCTGAATTCGTTGTCATTACTCAAAATCTTAGCAAGTTCCCTTAATCCTGTTTTCATTCTAAAGTCTGGGGTATCTTCAATTCTACCATTTTCAATAAACATACCAAAATGATGCTTTCCTGTTTCATCAGTTGACCATCCAAGTTTATCTACATTAGAATCAAACTTAAATGGTTTAGCTGGTTCAAAAGGAAATGAAAGAAGCTCTTCAACTTTCTTTCTATATGTATCAATTCCCATATCATCCAAAGTATATTTAAGACGTGCATGTTTACGGTTCGTACGATCCCCATGATCACGTTGAACAAGCATGATTTTTTCACATGTTTGAATAACTTTATCTTTCGGAACATATCCAAACAAAGAACCCGTTCTTGGGTATGTTTTCACATTATTATGTGTTGCTCCCATACCACCACCAACTAAAACATTAAAGCCTGAAAGCTTACCGTTTTTATCGGTAATAGCAATAAGTCCTACATCATTTGCGTATACATCAACATCATTATCTGGAGGAACAGCAATTGCAATTTTGAATTTTCTAGGGAGATATGTTTTTCCGTATAATGGCTCAAAATCTTCATCTTGATCTACAAGCGCATCACCTGCAACCATAGTTTTTTCATCATTTTCGTCTGTAAGCCAAATTTCGTGATAAGCTCTAGTCTTTGGAAGTAGATGTTCACTAATAGCACGGGAAAATTCCACAAGTTCTTTATGTAGCGCATTATTAGTTGTTAGTGAAGCACAAGTAACATTTCTATCGACGTCTCCACATGCAGCAATGGTATCTAAAAGTGCATGATTAATGTCTCGAATAGTATTTTTTAAATCACGTTTCAAAACACCATGAAGTTGATATGTTGCTCTTGTGGTAAGTTTAAACGTATGATTTCCAGTGGCATCGGACAAATCATCAATTGCAAGCCATTGAGCAGGGGTAGAAACACCGGCTGGCATTCTTACGCGAATCATAAAAGAATATGCAGGCTCAAGTCCAGCTGCCTTGCGTTGATCACGAATATCCCGATCATCTTGCATATAAATACCATGAAATTTTGTAAGTTGTTGATCACTAGCAGAAATTGCGCCGGTAGACTCATCCTTAAGACCTTCTGCAATAGTACCACGCAAATAATTCGATTGAATTTTAATATCCTCGTTTGTCAATGGTGCTGGTTCTGCTTCTACTTCAACCGAATCTACTCCTAACTTCTTCCATAATAGTGGTTCCCAATCATTATAAACAGTTTGATAAGCATCTGGGTCATGTTCATCGCCTAATCCAAGTGGAATTAACTCTTTAGCTCCTGCAATTGTTAATTTATTAAACAAATCTTTAGCAGGTTTATTATAGAAAATCTTATCTTCTTTTCTTGGCCAATAATGTGAATCACCAAGACCGAAAACAGTAATATTTACATTAGCCAAATCAAGATCTAAAGTTTGTTTAAGGCTATCCCAAAAAGCACGACCATTTTGAGGAAATTCACCTTGACCAGCAGTGGATGTTATAAAAACTACATTTTCTTCATTTGGCAAATCTTCAAATGGATAATCGTCCATTGCAGATACTGTGGCTTTCAATCCACGAGCTTTTGCTCTTCTTTCTAATCGCTTTGCAACTGTTTCTGCAGTACCCCCATCAGAAGCAAATAAAATTGTAAGAGGAGGACCAGATAAATTATTAAGTAAGTCTAATACAGCTTTTCTGGCTTGTCTCTTTTTCTCATTAAGAACTTCAGTTTCATAAGAACCTTCAATAGAATAGGCCAATTTTGGAAGTCTACGAGAAAGTTCCGTTAATTTATTTTCTCTATCTATAAATTTTTTAAGTTCAGTTTTAATTCGCTCTGAATAAAGTCTGAATGAACGTTCATCGTCCAATTTTGGATTCCATGAAAATAAAGGCCAGTATCCTGAATCAACAGCTTTCTTTGTTTCAGATAAAATCGAAAGAGGGCCATCAGTTTCTTTTTCATAAGGAAGGTAAGCAACTACTATAGAAGGACCATTGAATTGCGAAGCTTCTAATAATACCTGTAAAGACTGAGAATATGAAGAATAGGCAGCAATAGATCCTACATATGCATTACCATAATTCATTGAATACAAAGCAATATCTTTTTTTCTTCTATTTGGGTCTTGAGCATGTCTTTTAGAATAAGGGGTGGAATCAATAATAAGTATATTAATATTTAAATCATTAGAAAGTGCATGATGAACAGCAGAATTTCCAATATCATAAGCCCATGCATCTGAACCAATAATCCAATTGGTAACATTATATAAGTATTTTTCATTTTTACGAATACTAGAAGCCAAAGGTGATTTTATATCTTTAATTGCTTCCTTAATTTCACTTGCTAGCTTGTCATTTTTTTCATGAGTGTTTAGAGAAAGAAGCCAGTTGTTTAATAATTGAATAGTCTCACTAGAAAATTCTTTAGATTTTACAGCTTTCAAAATAGTATTTTGTAAACCAGTTTTATTTTTATTTTCTGAGATATATTTACCTAAACCAAATTCAGGACTATAAGTTTTAATAGTACTTGCTTCTTTACCTTCTGACAAATTTTGGATTTGCAAATGAGTAAATAATTGATTTAAAATTTTATTGTAAACATTTTCAATAGATGGAAGTGATGAATATGAAGAAGATACATTAATATTAGAAGACTGAGACTTGGTAGGAATGTCATCACCTAATACTAAACCCTGAACTGGTTTATCTTTAGATAAATTAAGGATAATTTCTTGAACAGCTTTTGAAATAGTTTTTTGTGACAAAAGTTTTAAAGAATATGTAACAAAATTAAGTTTCGATTTAGAGTTTGCATTATTTTTAGCCAAGTGAGTAGAATAAATTAAATCCAAATATAAAGGATTCCATTTAGTAGATTTATCGTTAATTTGTTCAATAACAGCAATAGATTTTATGGTGGAAGGAATTTTGTCTAATAAAGCATTATAATTTAAAGGTCGATATACTCTAACAAATAATAAAGCAAATTGAGGATTGGAAGAATTTTTTAAATAATCAACAAAATAATTATAATAATGACCAAATACAATGAAAATATTGGAAGCTGTTTTAGAGCCATGATATTCAAAAAAAGAATATTTTCTTAATAAAATGTTTTCAATTTTTTCAAAAATATTTGTAATTACATCCTCTGGAGATTGAGTTTTTCCAATAGATACGTTAGAATCTGAAGAAGTTTCTGATGTAGATCCAAATGAAGAAGATTCCTTATCATTATTATCAGTTGTCAAGAGGGATTGACTATGATTATTTGAATAATGTATATAAGGAGTATCTATAAATTTTCTTTGAGAATTTTTAAAAGGAATTAAATCTTGTAAAACATTAGAAGATACTGATACGATTGAAGAAGATGAATTTGAATCAATATAAAAATGAATTGAAGCTTTTCCAGTAATTAAAGAATAAGCATGAGCGGCAATTGATAAATCTTGAGCTTCTAAAGTGTTTGTAGATTGAATTATAAAGAATCCTAATGATCTCAATGAAACAATATCAGCAAATGCATTTAAATGTGAATTTTTAACAGAAATATGTAAAACTACTGGTAAATTAACTAGTTGAGAAATACGAGAAATTGAAGGAAGTAAGTATTCAGAAGAAGATGCAACTGATACTAAATTGCCTTGCTTTGCAGTTGACAATACAAAAAGGAAAGGATCAGCACTTGCTCTTAAAATTTCAATTTGTGGTATTTGTTCAGAAGATGAAGCAAGAGAATTTGTTTTTAAATTTTTTAAATTTTTTAATTGTTTGGAAAAAGAAGTATCTTTAATAAAAGTTTCTTGAACTGAAAATACAAAATCTGAAGATTTATATGCAATAGTTGCTGCTGCAGTTTCTGCACATAAACTATCTGAGTTTAATACTGCAGGAGACATTGCAATTTAATTCTGCTTTATTTTTTTAAATACAAGCTTATAATTAATTAAGCTATGTTATAAATAATTAAATTTATGCAATCACAATATATATTTATATATGTATATATATATATAAATAAATTTCAAACTACCAATTCAGTTTTCTAGCTATTACTATACAAAAAAAAAATTTTTCTTTTTAATTCCCAACAATAATATACACTATAAATAAGCAAATAAATAATAAATAATAAATAATAATAAATAAACTTCAAAGCATATGCATGTGAGTGTGGCTAGTGCCCCAGTTTTTATATACAGAAATTTTCACTAATTCATCATGGCGTATAATCACGTGATTGATATACGCCACAAATCTGTCTAATCAAAAACGGTTTTTTTTTCAATTGAGCTCTTCTCATTTGCAATTTTTACTAACAATTCGCAATTGGATTCGTATATTAAAAATACAATTATTTGAATTACCCTAATTCTTATTTTATAATTTTATTAACGTTTTTATTTTGTTGCTCTGTGAGTTTTATTATTGGTGGATTATGATGTTATAACAACCGTGATTGCTTATATCGGCTAAGGGTTTTTTATTTAGTAAGATAGCTGGGTAATTATATTTAATCAACCTGTGTGTTAGACACGGGTTGATTACTGTGTAATTATTATATAACTTACCATGTGATTACTTTGTAATTACTATATGATATACAAGTAATTACTATATAATTTACCATATGATTACTATCTAAAATGAATAAATATACAGTGTGCACATTTATGCAGAGTAAATATTTCCAATCAAAATGAGAATGAGGTAGTATATATAGTTGGATTTGAAAAAGATAGTAAATTTTTAATAAAAGTGAAATATAACATACAATGAGTGATATATTTTAATATACACATAATATTACACTAATAAATAATAATTCAATAATATTTCAATAATATTTCAATAATAATTCAATAGTTATTCAACATAATAATCTATAGTATAAATAGAATATACTCTTCTCACATAGCAACCATAGTAAACTACATACCTTTTGTAACTTAGACAACAGAAAAAATTTCATAGTCAACTTGCCTAACTTGTATAGTAAAACACTAAAATTTGAAATTAAGATTTTTTTTACATACAATTGAAATTTGTATAAAATTTATTATATATACAATAAATTTTTTAATTTTAGAATTGACAGTATCAAGGTATATATAAATATATATTTATATTTTAAGAAAAAATTTTATTTATTAATTTATTTATTTTTTATTTTTTTTATTTTTTTTTATTTTTTTTTTTTTTTTAATAATTTTTTATACTCTTTTTAAACCAATTGACAATTGCTAACTGAGGTACAAAGTAGATTTTAATATAATTGTTCAATTGAATTAATTAAATGTCGAGATTTTTTGCTGCAGGTTACTCCGATTCAGAGAGCTCTACTGATGATGAATATACTTCAGAGGAAGAATTATCTTCAGAAGAAGTAGAAGAATCATCAGATAATGAAAGTTCTGAAGAAAGTTCAGATGATGATGATGATGAAGGTAGAGAAAAAAGAAAAAAATATTTAGTTAATCAAGATGAAGATTCAAATAAAGCAGAAGAAAAACCTGCAGCTTCTAAATATTCATCACGTTTCTTAAGAGGAGCTGAAGATAGTGAAGATAGCAGTAGTGAAGATGAAGGTAAAAGAATTGTTAAAAGTGCTAAAGATAAACGTTTAGATGAAATTGACGCAGTTGTAAAATTAATTGAAAATGGTAAAAAAATTAATGATTGGGCTGCAATTCTAAATGAATTTGAAAAACTTAATAAACTTGTTAGTCGTATCCCTGCTTCTGATGAAATTCCTGCTATTTATATTAAAACTATAGCTGAACTTGAAGATGATTTATCTGCTGCTGCTAAAGCTGATAAATCTTCTGGTAAAAAAATGAATGCCATAAATGCAAGAGCATTAAATACTACTAAACAACGTTTGAAAAAAAATAATAAACAATATGAAGATTTAATTGCAAAATATAAAGCTGATCCAGAAGGATTTATGTCTGAAGCTGCTGAAAAATCATCTTCAGATAATGTTGATGACAATAATGATAATGAAGTAAAGTTTAAATCTTCAACTTCTAAATCTTCTTTAGGTGTTTCACAAACTCCTTCAGATGTTGATGGCTTTGCAACTATTGGTAAAGGTGGTAAAACTATACAAATTTCTTCTGAACCTGTTCTTAAACAACTCCGTGTAATTTTAGATGTAAGAGGTAAAAAGAATGTAGATAGACATGCACAAATATCTGTATTAGCCTCTTTATTAGATTTCACTGATATTACTGATTATCAAAGAGTAAGAGTTTTACAAGCACTTATTTCAGCACGTTTTGATTTAAACTCTGGAACTGTATCATATCTTCCAATTGATCAATGGAAATTAGTATTAGATGAAATTAATGAGTTAATATCACTCTTAGTTAAAAATCCTTCCTTTTTGATTACTGAAGATGTTGAAGATATTGAAGAAAATGACTCAAAAGACCCTGCTCCAAATTCAAGTGGCTTTATTAAAATACCAGGAAGTTTGACTGCTTTGGTTGAAAGACTTGATGATGAATTTACAAGATCTCTTCAAAATATTGATCCACATGCACCAGAATACTTGGAAAGACTCAAAGATGAATCTTCTTTATATACTTTGATTTTACGCTCTCAACTTTACTTTGAAAATACTAAACAGCAATCTAGAGTTGAACAAATTGTTTCCAGAAGACTCGCTCACTTATACTTTAAACCTACAGTAGTAATTACTAAGAATGAAGAAGTTGCATGGAGCAGTTTACCTAATGATGGATTTAATTCAAAACTTACTCCTAAAGATCTTGCAGTAAAAGATCCATCTAAATTGATACACGTTCTTGCAACCATATTATATCATCAATCTAATAGTCTTATGAGAACAAGAGCTATATTAAGTCATATTTATCATTATGCTTTACATGATTCATATTATCAAGCTAGAAACATGTTTCTCATGTCTCATTTACAATCTTCTATATCAAACGCTGATATTCAAACTCAAGTTTTGTACAATCGTACTCTTGTTCAAACTGGTTTATGTGCATTCCGAAATGGTCTTATTAGTGATGCTCTTCAATCTCTCCAAGAAATTTGTGGACCATCAAAAGCAAAAGAATTATTAGCTCAAGGAGCACAAATTCAAAGATATTCTCAATTATCTCCAGAACAAGAGAGACTTGAAAAGCAACGCTTGGTTCCATTCCACATGCATATTAATTTAGAGTTATTAGAATGTGCTTATCTTACTTGTTCTATGTTAATGGAAATTCCTACACTTGCAGCTGCTAGAACACCTGAAGCAAGAAAGAAAGCAATTACATCTCGATCATTCCGCAGGTATTTAGAATATAATGATAGACAAGCATTTGTTGGTCCTCCAGAAAACATGCGTGATCATGTTGTACAAGCTTCTAAAGCTTTGTATGCAGGAGATTGGGTTAGATGTAAGGAATTAATTTTAGCTATAAAGATTTGGGAATTAATTCCTAATCAAGAAAAAATCAAAAATATGCTTAAAGTTAAAATACAAGAAGAAGGTCTTAGGACATATATATTTAATACTAGAGCTTATTATAAGACATGTTCGCTTAATACATTGGCAGAGTTATTTGATCTTTCTTTATCACGAGTGAAATCTATTGTATCAAAAATGATTTTTGATGAAGATATTGCTGCAGCTTTAGATCAAACAAATGATTCTTTAGTATTCAGAGGTGGTTTAGATCATTCACGTCTTCAAGATCTATCGTTAACACTTGCTGATAAAGCTATTCAACTTGTAGAATCAAATGAACGACAAACTCAACAGGGACATTTTGAAAGATATCCTGATAGGCGAGTAAACCATAACAAAAACAGTCATGCTCAAAGACGTACTGTTCGTCCAGCTCATTAATAATACGAAAAGGGGGGATGTTGATAAATGATTATAGGATTTTTATTTTTTTATTTTTTTACAAATGTATACATTTATACAAAGATAAATGTTATGGGTTACTATAAATAATGAGATGGATTAATTAATCTAATATGGATTTGAGTATATTTGAAAGTTTGGAAAAAGTTAAAAGTTAAAGATTAGAATTTAAAAATTGTTTGACAAGTTAATATATTTACTTATTTTATGATTAATCGTATTTCAAAACATTATAGTACAAGTATATAATATATATTAGTGTATGAATAATAAAAATGTTTATATACATTTCCAAGATGATACATATATTAACACCATTTGTAGGAGTATTAAACAAAGTATTTAAATTTACAAAAAATTCTTTTATGATAATATTTAGAATAAATTAAAAAAATTCTATTATGGTAATGTTTAAAATAGATTTGAATTTTAGACTTTTACACATATTTATTATAAATTGCAATTATTTATTATTTTCTATTGTAATTTTAGTTTTTTATACACGCTACACACAATATTTAAGAAATAAATTATATATAGATATATATGAAAAGTGGCAGAAAAATAAATAACACTTGCATCAATTATTTAATCTTCAATTCTGTTAATATATTATAATTTTAAACATAGTTGAAATATATTAGTAACAAAAGTACTATTAGTAAAAAATTTACGTACATTCTTTTATTTACCCGTATTTCACAATAATTTATACGAATTGGAAACAACCATATAAATAAATACTATCAATTAATTAATTAATTAGTATATGCGAGAATGTATTTAGTGTTTGACGGTTTTATTTATAAATAATTCGTTTATATTAACAAATTTAGTGTGAATTGTAAAAGTTTTTTTTTATAGCATTTTTTTTTTAGGATATAGATTTATATATTCAAGCATAGATATATACGATTAATTAATTTATTAATAAGTAATAAATAAAAATAATTGGTTAAATATATATTTAAGTAATATATATTTATGTAATTTTTACTTGGTTTATATATAAATGGATATTTTTTTACAAGTGACATAATAAATGTCTTCTATTGCTGAAACAAGCTTAATTTTAACTAGGAATGTTAATAATGTTAATAAATACAATATGAATAGATCAGAAAATTTTTTATTTTTCTCGGAAGAAAAAAATGAACCATTACGATTTTATATATCTAAAGAAATTAAAAATGATGTTAAAGATAAATTAATTGATGCTATTGAGGTTTGTTTATTTGAGTTTGTATTTTTAATATTGATAAATTTTTTCTAACTTTTTTATACATTTTTATTGTAATTTAGAAACATGGAGGACAAGTTGTTGAATTCCCATCAAAAATTGAATTAGTTAAAAAAAATCTTATTTCGCTTACTAGTTTAAATAGTTGTATAGAAAAGAGTTATAATTTATACTCATATCAATATGTGTATGATTCTATTAAAAAAAATAAATTGTTAGATTTAATTAAATATGTCGTTCCGGTCAAAGAAAAAAATGAAGCCAGATCTAGATTTTCTGGGTAGGTAAAATAATGTTTACTTAATTTAATTTATTTTATTTATTTTATTTTATTTTATTTATTTTATTTTATTTTATTTTATTTATTTTATTTATTTTATTTATTTTATTTATTTTATTTTATCTATTTTATTTATTTTATTTATTTTATTTTATTTAATTTAATTTATTTTATTTTATTTTATTTATTTAATTTATTTTATTTTATTCTTTTTTATTTATTTATTTATTTTTTTTTTTTTTTCATCATTCATTTCCTAAAAATTTCCAATACATCTCTACTCACAAATAATTTTTTAGACGTACACGATTCACTCAAGAAGATGATGAAGCATTATTGCATTTTATTAACTCTTATCCAAAGAAACAACTTGGAGGCCAAATAATATACAGAACTTTGGAAAGCATTAATCAAAGACATTCAGCACAGGCTTGGAGAGAAAGATATATGAAATATTGGCGTCACGTGTTACCTCAATACAGACCGGAAGTTTTTTCTGTCGATGAGATTGATCTAATAAATGATTATATGAAAAGTAATAGACTGTCTCCATATTCAATTGAAGTTTATAGAACATTTATAAAATCTTTGACAGGAGATAGTGCTAAACACTCTTGGATGGCTTGGAGAGGAATTTATTTGTATACAAATGGATTAATGGTACCTGCAGATAATGTAGAACAACCTCCATTTCATTTATATTCATCTTCAGATTATAATGAAGTTGGGACAGATAAGAACAATTTAGTAGCATATAATAATGATACTGCAACCGGAAATGCGGAAAAAAATGCTCGTACTTCTCCAAATAATGATTTGGTTATATCTGATTCGGAAGAAGAAGGTTCTTATTCAAGAAAAGAAACCCTAATTGTCTCAAATGTACAATCTAAGGAAGATTCTTTATTAGTCAGTGAGTCAGAATTAGAATCAGATGTAAGCTTAGTTTTTGACTCTCCTAAAAATTTGCAAAACCCTCGAGCTATATTAGACTCAAATTCAAGAAAACGAAAAAATTCTATCACGAAAAACAATGACACGCAGAATCATAAAAGAAAAAAGATAAGCGATAAATTAGGGAAAATTTTATCTACTAACGATACGAAAAAAATTATGAACGTTTCATTAGATTTAGATGATGGTTTTGGAACATCTGATTTGATTTCATCTGATGAAGAAAGTAATATAGAAGTTGATAAATTAAATAAAGATAACACAAATAAAACCTCTAATGAAACAGATATTGAAGAAAGTACTAATAAAGCTTCAATGGTATTTTCATCAAGGGAAGAAAATTATATAGAAGATAGTGCGCATGTGAGCTCCAAAGAAAATGATGATCACGATACGTTCCATGATGCAAGTGAAACTTTATCTCCAGGATATTTTTCTTTCATGGAAAAAAAAAGCACATCTCTAGTTGAAAGTACAGGAAATATTCAAAAAGATTTAAAAAAAGAAATTAAAATAAATTCTGAAGCAGCTAAGGATATTAAAGAAACTCAGAACAATATTTCTAAACGTTCTAATAATTTATTTTTTGGTTCTGAATCTAGTAGTGATGATGATAATGATGGAAATGGAGATATGGATCTGTTTGGCATAAAAAGTTTATCTAGCCATGGACATTTATCGTCTACAAATGAGGAAATAGTTAATGGCTCGATAGAAAATTCTTTTGAGATTAAAACTAGTAAGCAGTTTGGAAATGAAGCAAAAGCTTTATTGAAAAATGATGCTGATAAAGAAAAGACTTATATCAAGAAAGAAGAAACAAGTGTCCGATCTCTACTGAATAATAAATTCATAGATAATGGGTTAAAGCAAAATAATTTAAAAAGTTTGGTCATGGGTATTCCACAGGCAAATCCTCCTCCTTCATCTAAGAACATTAAAGTAATTTTAAAGAACCATCCTAATGAATTCTTGACTGATATGAATAGAGATAAAGAAGATGAATATGAAGAAAATGAGTCAAACAATTATAGTGTTGAGTTAAACGATGACAGTGTTGAATTAAACGAAGATAGTGTAGAGTTAAACGATGATTGGGATTAAATGATAGTTTGAAGAAAGGAAATGAAAGTATAGATGGAAATAATAAAGTGTAGCTACATAAAAGTTGGTAATGATGAGCTTTTAAAATTCAATTATATTAAAATTAAGCAACATTTGAAAAAAAAAAAAATTATTCAAGAAAAACGATAGATCAAAAAAGATAAAATCTAAGTGATATTAATTCTCTAACATTTAATTTGTGTGAAAATTTACGATATTTTGGGGTTTTATTATATATTAGATGGCTAAGTTTTTTGATTAATGATTTTTTTAAGATTTCGAATTGGAAATATTACTATTAACCATTATAGGGTATGTTACTTAGCTTATTTAAATTGAGTACATCTTTTGCAGTTTTTTATTTTTCACAAGTATTACAGGTTATGATGTTTAAAAAAGAGAGCTACTTGATATTTTTATGCAATCAATACTAAGTTATTACATTGTCTAATTGTGCATGGAACTTTTTTTTTTAACCTTAATTTAATTTTTATTACTTTTACTATTGCTATCACTTTTTTTTTAATTATCTATTGTTTCTTTACATTACCGAACAAAAAGAAAGGAGTACTTGTTTTTTTGTTTGTTTTTTTTTGAAAAATTTTCATAACAATAGATATAAATCCCTAAACGCAGAGAAGTACACAACATTAATGAATCCAAAAAAGAACATTACAACAGAATCAAAAACAAATGAAAAAAAAGGATACCAGCAGTAATAAATAATGAAACTGTCAAAAAATTAAAATATAATAAAAAAAGACCCTTAAATGCATAATTTGCTGTTCAATTATTGTTGATTAAAATTGGGTGGCATATAAAGACAGCATTTTATGAGTATAAATAGCGCAGCTATACACTTTTATTTATACATTTATCATTACATTTATATATATATATATATATATGTATATGTATGTATGTATGTATTTATGTATGTGTGTATGTTTATATATGCTTATATATGCTTTTAAATTTTTTTTTTTCTTTTTAGCTTTATATTTTTAATTGTTTATTCTAATTTATTTCTAATAATAAAAATATTCAGGCATATATTCGTCACTATTTATCAGACATTTAATACTAATATTAGACTATACAGTATTAATTCACAGTCACTGAATTACTTATTTATTATTTTTATACTTGTTATTTTTACATTTGTATAATAAATAATAATCCAAAATGAACAGATCAAACTCTGGGTCAGAAGTTTCTTCTTCTAGTGTGATTGAAGACCACATTGTTCGAATTAATGATGATAGTAGCGTGGATGAAAGAGACAGTCAATTCCCTAGTAATATTAGTATTAATGACCAAAGTTCATTTGATGGAGAATTTCAGATTGAAAATAATTCGAATGAATACGACTCAAATGTTTCTAATGGTAATGAACTTATATCTAATAGATTTATGAAATCCAATAGAAGTAGATATTCTTTTGCTTTTGGTGCAAATTTGAATCATAATGGAATCCAAGTTACTAATCCTAACGGAAGCTCTACTTCTGTTGTTGTTTCCGCATCAGCACCTGGTGGAGTAGGAAGTTATAGTGGTGCATATAATTATTTTACTGGTGATTCTTATGTTCCTTTTTGTATAGAAGCATCAAAAGATCTAGATTTTCCTGCCACTAGACCGATGGAAGATTATATATTTTGTAGAGCTTTTAAAGAAGGTGCATGGAGTGATATTTCAATCAAAGCATTTGGAAGAAGGTATTCTTTGCATCGTATTATTTTAGATAGATGTCCCTTTTTTAGATCTCTTTTATCTGGCGAATGGTCGAAAAATAGAAATGAAATTGAATTAGATTTCACTTGTGATGGAAATATAACACAACACGGTTTTGACTTAGCTTTAAAAATTTTATATGGACACTATGATAGTATTGAAGAAGATAATTATTTATATACTCTTTTAGCAACTGCAGCCTTTTTAGCTTTACCAGATATTGTTTCTCATTGTGCAAAAAAATTATTATTAAGCTTAAATTCAAAAAATTTAGGAGAAATTATTCATTTCGCAGAATCTTCTGATTATGGTGTAGCTTCAAAATCTTTACTCAAGGCAGGAAAACATTTACTATATACAGCAGGTACAAGTTTAGATTTGCATTGTTGGGAAAGTGTTCCAATAGAAATTGCTGCTGATGTGATGGGATCAGATGGCTTTTATGCAAAATCTGAATGGGATAGATGCATTTATATATGTAATGTGATTAAAATGTTTCAAAAAAAAATACAAGAGGATATAAAAGAAGATAGCTTGGAAACTTTCTCAGATGATTCTAACGATACACTTTTACAAAAAGAATCATCTAGTCAAAAATCTATTATTAACTCTATATCTGACCTTGAAGAGTCCTATACAATTTTGGGTCCTTTATTTCAAACGTTACAAAATGACGTTTATTATATGCACATGACTTTCGAACAGCTCCAAAAAATAGGAACATTACGTGATTATCATAATAAGCGTTTTATTTCACAAGAAACAATATCTGGAGCATTATGGAATCAAATCACTTTAAGACAAAAAGTCGCCAATGCTCATGGCCCCGTATTAAAAGTATTATCACAAACTACGGAGAATAGCGAAACTTTCAAGTATAGTGTACCAAACAATATACTTGTCAGAGAAAATATAATGCCAGGCTCAGCGGCACGTAAAAATAGTATGAACGATAAATTGAAAAGTAATAAATCTACAACCTTCAATACAGAAAATAGAAGTAGTTCAACTAGTGAGCATGGTATTAGTAATGAAAGTGCAAACACTGATAAGAAATTAAGATCAATGTTTCCACCGTTTAGATTTTCTATTGACGTTGCAGATATATTAGCAGTTAAAGCAAGAAGAGAATGTATGTCTCAGATTGTATGGTATGGAGGCTCTTATTGGAGATTGAAGGTTAACAGAGTGCCTTGTAATGAAAGAAATACAAGATATAAACTTGCAATTACTTTATATAGAACTAAGTATACTGAGTTTTATTCTTCAAGGAATTCTAAATATGTTAATTTACAATCATCTAAATTTGGTGGACCAGATAATGATGTTCTCGAAGAATCAATAGCTGCTCAAACTTCGTTAACTGGGGCCACTGAAGATGCATTGGATTTGCCAATCTTTGCTGAAGATGAAAATAATAGCCAGCCTTCAAATACTAATAATACAAACACTACTGGTAATGAGAGAGGTGGTAGACCCATTGATGATTTTCCACAAAGAAGCCGCGGTAATCATGATTCGAGACATTCATCAGCTAGTTCAAATCATGTTACGAATAGAAATAATTCTGGCAATGAGGCGAATAGATTGGAACTTAATTCAAATGGAAGTGCATTTAATATTGATATATCAAATATTTCTTTGAATGATAACAATCAGCAATCAAATACTGGGTCTGGTAGTCAAGAGATTATATCTTTTGTAGAAGATTTTGATCCTACTAGAGATTTAAGTTTAGAGACAGAATTTTCATTACCTTTAAATAATTATTCATACAGACCACCTACAGTTGATTATTCTGCAAACAATGATAGTACATTCAGAGCTAATTTTTCTCCTAAATACAATACAGACTTATATAACTTTCCAAACAATCCTTCATTTTATGGAGTACCAGCATTAAACACATATTTAGACACGAGATCAGCTATTATGACTTATAGTCAAATTTTTTCACCTTCTAAATTATTATTCTATGATGAGAAGGAGAAGTTTTATAGAGTTGAGAGCAATTATTATGACAGTGACTATGGTCTAACTAGTTTCTGCTCTTCGCCTGAATTATTGAAAGAGAATGATTCATTTCAATGGGTTTCTTCTTCGCATTATAGCTCTATTGAAAGAGCAGTTAGTGATGAAAATAATAAAAAACAATTTTCGCAGAGATTTATGATTTCAATTGGTTTGGTATGATGTATATTGTTATTTTGCATTTTTAAACAGTAAATATTTGCTTGTCATATTTTGGAATAACTATTGTGAGAATTGTTAAGTCTAAAGTTGGTTTAATGGTATTCCATTTTTCCATTTATTTATTTTATTATATCACTTTATGCATTAATTTTATACAATTGTTTGACTATTTGGTAATTGTTTACGTATTTATTGGTTTAATGTTTATATTTTTCCCTTTAAATATGTTTTTTTTTATTTTTTTTTATTTTAATATTTTATTTTAAGTTTTGTTTCTTTGAAATAGAATATTCATAAATAAAAAACTGTTTTTAATTTATATACATATCTATAATTAAAATTATTTAAAAAGAAAAACGTAAAAAGCAAAATTCAAACCGAAAAAAAAAAAATAATAATAATAATAATAGTAATAGTAATAAAAAAATAATAAAAAAATAAATTATATAAATAAAAGTTACAAGTTAACTTTAACATTTTGAAAAAAGATACTAAAAATAAAAAATACTAGCCCAAATTTTGTTAACCTAAGTCATTACAGGAATAGAATTTTCAATCAAAAGAGAAGCCAATGCTTTGGGGGATGAGGCTCTAATAATTGAAAAATGTAGAAAAGTTGATATTGTCAGAAATAATAACAATACAAGCGTGAATCATAATAATAAATAAGAAATGAGCAGAGTCATAATATTATAGTGTTTAAATTATAGTGAATTAGCATTTTTATAAGGAAGTTGGGGTTGTTGGGGTTGTTGGAGTTTTTTTTTTTTTTTTTTTTTTTTTTTTTTTTTTTTTTTTTTTTTTTTTTTTTTTTTTTTTTATAATTTCTATTTTATTTTTAGATACATTATAAATATATGTATGTTTATATATGCATTTAAAAAATAAAAGCATAAACATCTAAACAAAAAAAAAAAAAATATTATTAAGCTGACATAGGAGCACCAGCACCAGGTTCAGGAAGTGGAGGAGCGACAGGTTTTGTTTGCCAAGCAGAGTATCTTTGAAAAACTATACCAACACCTTCGAATACAGCAAGAATACAAGCACAAGTTATAGCAGAATTTCTTGTATATTTCCAGCCACCACGAATTGCTAAAGCGCCACCGGTGAAGAAACCAGCAATAATTCCATTAAATGGATCTTCTTTATGACGAATACCTTTAACTGCACAATCGAATATAGAAAAAACACCACCCCAAACACCAAAATTGCCACCAACTACTGGAGCTCTGGCTTTAATAGCTGCAAGAGCACCTATACGACGTTCCCCTATAGGAGAATTGCGAAATCCTTTTATTCCATGCCATATTGTGCCACCAATAGCCTGTATTTATTAATAAAAAATAAAAAATAAAAAAAAAAAAAAGTAAAAGTTAATTATAAATTTGGAAATAAATAAAAAAAAAAAACATAGGTTATTTATAAATATATTTTAAATAAAAAAATTAAATTAAATTTAACTTACACCCATAGCAAAGGCACCACCAAAATCATTAATAATTATTATAGGACATGGATCTCGAGTATGATCAGCCATGATATATTAAATATTTATAAATACTTATTATAAAATATATAATAATACAAATTAATTAATTATCAATCGACACAAAATATAGTCCAATCCAATATAAGTTAGTATACAATAAATACGAAAATGATTGATAATAGTAAGAAATAAAATTTTAAAGGTTTAATCTTGCTATAGTGATGAAAATTAAATAGGGTAGTTTAATTTACCTGGGTATTTATTTATAGGGTAATTTATAATAATAATAATAATAAAAAAATAAAAAAAGGTTAATTCTAATTAAAACCCCATAATAATAAATTTCTGTATAATTGTAATAATAATAATATAAAGATTTTTTTTTTTTTTTTTTTTTTTTTTTAATTTAACTTTGAGAAAATTAGATTTTTTAATTTTATTTTAATTTTATTGTAGAAATATAAATATTAATTTAAATTGTATTATTAGTATTATATTTTATACAAATGTTATATTGAAAATTAATGGCTAGATTATCAAAATTTAAATTAGATAAAATTAATAAAAAAGGATTTTTATTAGGTTTATTATTTAGACAAGTTAGAAATATACAAGATGCAGAAAATGAACTTAGATGGATTAAAGAAGAATTTAAATTAAAATATCCAAATTCATGGCAAAAAAAAGTTTTTGATGGCTGTTATAAACGTGGAATACTTGGAATGCCATTACAATATATATTAGGTAATGTTCCATTTGGAAATTTAGAAATTATATGTAGAGAAGGTACATTGATTCCTAGATCAGAAACTGAAGGATGGGTTTATGATTTAACAAATTTATTAAATTTAAATGTAGGAAAAGATAATAAAAATATAGAAAATGTAGAATTTTTTAGTAATGTAAAAAATAAAAAAAATATAAAATCATTTACTGTTTTAGATTTATGTTCTGGAACTGGTTGTATTCCTTTATATATGGCAAATAATATTAATTTATCTGAAAAATGTTTATTTATTGGTATTGATATATGTAAAAAATCAATAGAACTTGCAAAATTAAATTATAAAAAAAATTATGAATTAATACATAAAAAAAATTTTATTAATTTTATGGAAGGAGATTTATTTGATTATGGATTAAAAGATAAAATAAATAAAAAAATTTCAACTCCCATACAATTAATAACTGCTAATCCTCCATATATTTTACCAAAGGATTATATTTTAAATACTGAAAAATCTGTTAGAAAATGGGAACCACGCAGAGCACTTGTAGGAGGAAATGAATTTCCTTTAAGAATTTTAAAATTAGCAGAGGAATTAGGAACCGTAAAAGGAATTGTAATAGAATTATGTGGAGAGTCACAGGTGGACGAAATACAAAAATTAATTAATTACAATTATTGGACTGGATCTATAAAAATGAAAGATATTTACGGTATAAAAAGATGTTTAGTTTTATGGAAAGAAGATTGGGATTTTTTAAAACAACTTGAGAATAATTAACATTAAGAACATGCTGATATTTAAATATTTATATACAAATTTGAATACACAAAAAACAAATGATAAATAAAAACTAAAAGAAAATGAGTACACTGGCATGTACATAAGACACTAGTATATATAAGCAGGGTAATATGGATTTAAACTGCTTTCAGGTACGTCACATGTAAATAAAATCGAGATGTGAATAAATGGGAAAGTAAACAAAAATAAAAATACAAAGCATATAAATAAAAATAAAAATAAAAATAAAAATAAAAAACATAAACAAAATACAACCACGCTTAAACTAAATAAATGCAACAAATTCTCGTAGTTGGTGCACCAAATTCTGGTAAAATTACTTTAGTAAAAGGTATTTGTACTAAATAAATAAAAATAGTGCTAAAGAAAAATGGTAATAAATAAAAATAGTAATAAAATATATACTAATTAATAGAACTCACTGGAGAATTACCAGAAAATATAGAAAATCTTAATCCAGAATATAATGAAAATAATGAAAATAACAGTAACGAATTAAACAAAGATTTAAATAGTCATTCTGGACTTTCTTTAACATGGGATTTGAAAACAAAATATTATGAAGCAGAAATTGGTATATGGATAGATGAATATGGCTCAAGAATAAATAAAAATAATATTTTAGAAGATATTAAATTATGGGTACAAGAATTTAGTTCTGAAGCTGCTAATCAGGTTTTAGAAGTTGTTGGTAGTTTTATATTTGTTTTCAGATATGGTACATATAGTTATAAAGATATTGATTTACAGATGAAAATATTAGAACCTTTTATTAAAAAATTAAAAAATATTAATTCAAATATTGTTCTTATTGGTGCTGGTTTTAAACCTAAGGAAGGTTTTTTCAAAAATGATAGTGATTTTGGTGATTTTGAAGGATGGGACAATCTTTTTTACGAGTATGATTTTGAATATATTGACTGTAGTAGTAATGAAGAAAGAAAAGAATTAGGAGAGCATACAGGAATTTTAAGATTAAAAGATGCTTTACAAGTGTATCCATGGGAGCATTCTAATGGTAAAAGTAATACAAAAAGTGATATAGACGCAGATAATGACATTGAAGATCCAACTACGCTAGGGTACGGTAGATTTTCCGATTCAGAAAGTGAAAATGAAAATGAAGATGAATATAGTAATAACAATAAGGACGATGAAATTGAAAACGAAAAAAGATTTGATTTAGAAATGAACGAGTTTGTTTCAGAAATTAAAAAATTAAATAACGATTTTTCTTCGGATGAAGAAACACCAAGTATGGGCTGCGAAGCTGATGTAGAGAAGGATTTGGCTAATCTCGAACGGTTGGCTCAACAAATGAGACTAGTTAGAGGTGAGTATTTATTATTATGTATTATTTATATTTTCAATTAAATCTAACAATAATAGAAAGCGACTTGCCGTTTGAAGAACGCAAAAAAAAGGCCGATATAATATTAAAAGACTTGAAGAAGCTTATATGATTTATGTTCTTACAATAGCTTATTTTACTTTGTTAAATTATTAATATATATTGCAATTACTATATGTTTATTATTGTATTATATTATTATATTATATTATATTATATTATTATTATTAGTATTAGTATTAATATTAGTATTAGTATTAGTAGTAGCAGTAGTAGTAGTACTAGTATTTTTACACTTATCAATTTATCATCGCATTATTATTTTTGGCATTAAATTCATTGATGGTTTTAATATAAATTTAATCAATTTTAATAAGACCTCAATTTACTCTGAGACTTTAAAACCTTTCTCCTTTGACGAACCATATGTGTAAATAAAATATAAGAACCAGGTATATAAATAACTAAAATAACCTTTAAAAAAATTGAATACCAAGAATCCAATTCATATGCAGATGGAAGTGCAATAATTATTAATGATACCTCACTTAAAATTCCTAAAGGATATAAAATATAAAAAGTAGAATAACGAAGAAAAATTAAAATTTTTGGTATTGGTCTAGATGGTGATTTTATAATATTAAAAGCATAATAAGAATATCTAATAATTTCTGTTACACTCCATGATAAAACCATTGCACAATATATAACTGGATTCCAACTTGAAACCCAAGGAAATAAATGTATTATACCCCATGTGAGTAATAATCTTGATGAAACTTGCATTATAGCAGTATTTATTGGTGATTTAACAATTTTAAATGCTGAATGAAATATTTCTAAAATCGCTAATGTTTGAACCCATTTAAGAAAATCTCCGGTACCTTCTGGAACAGAATCAATATCAAGTAAAAAACCTATTACAAAAATTCTTATAAGTATAGAAAACCATAAAAATGCTGAAAATGCATTATATGCAAATAAATAATCCTCTGCTATTTTATTTCTTGGACGAAATAAAACCGTTTGAGGAGCCATTGTAAAATCAAAAATACGAATTGTATGTATGTATGTATGTATATGCACACTATTTTTAATAAATTTAATTAAAATAATTTGATAATTATTTAATATGTATTACTATCTACCGTATTCAATTGAAATTTTTAATCTTTCGTAAAGATTACAGCAAACTGGAAAAATGATTTAAAATAGGGCTGTAAAATATCCGGGAAAACCCTAATAAATCAACTATCTTTGAATCCACCGAACATTATTAATTTTACAAACCTTTTCATATAAAATGAGGTTTCAAGTACAAACAAAATATATTAAAAAAAAAACCATAAAAAAAATTTGCATAGAGTATAAAAAAAAAAAAAGATTAAAATAAGCAAGTTTATTTATATAGGTATTAAATATATAATATATATAAATTACGTATTTATTAGATTTGGGCTCTTCAACTGCCGGTCGTAGAAGTTTTTTTTTTTTTTCTTTTCTCAACCGCGGTGGTTAAAATTAAATTTGTTGCTATAACAATATTTTGAAATTTGTTAAAGACATATTCAAAATCTAACATAGCATACTCAAAGTTTGTATAATGAATATAACAAACTGTGTAAAGTAATTATACAGAACAACTGTAAATAAAGTAAAACATTTAATATTATGTAAAATATTAAACAGAATATATTGTAAAAAAGTAAATATAATGTAATATAATGTAATATAATGTAATATAATGTAATATAATGTAATATAATTTAAATTTTAAAAGCAAAAAATAAAATTGATTTACTACATAATTTAGAAATATTGATATTAATAATTTATTTAAATCCAGTATTTTTGACAGTGTTTCACACTTTATTTATTTTCTATCATCTTTTATTAACGATATCATGACAACTGAATGGTCATCTTGTACAAAACTTTTCTTTTGATTATTTCAGAATTAATATGCATTTTAGTATTTTCATATGTAAAGTTGAGTATTGTAGGATGTAAAAATTAATATAAACAACAACCAATACTTATCATTTTAACAATGCGAAATAAAAATAAAAAAAACGTAAATATTTATAGTAAATTAGACTGTTATTAGAAAATAAACTAATTAATATCAAATTAAATAATTAAATATTGTTAAATAAATTAAAGTTATTTCTACCGAATTTGTTCGTTTGCTTTCATTTTTTAATATTTTACTTGATAAGAAAACCATTTGTTAGGCGATTCCCTAACAACTAGACTTAATTCTGTACTTACTGATTTCATCATATTCGTTAGTAGAATAACTAACGCATTTGTCTGAGCTCTATTTTGTTTTTGCATACATTACATACATTACACACACTACATACATTGCACACACTACATACATTACATACGTATATTCTTTGATAAATGCTGTAAAAGGAAAACAATGTTATTTTAATATATAATAAAACACAAGCGTAAATATACTTTAACTCACATTTAAACGTAAATAATAAAATAAATTATAATGTATTATAGCGTATTATAATGTATTATAATGTGTTATAATGCATTTGTAACATATTTATTTTACTAGCTATATAACAATTATTGTACGTACATATATTTATTATTTATACATACAAACACACACACGCACGTCTACTCATCCCAGTCATCTGTTCCAGCACACTTTATTACTTCTTTTCAAAAGCCTCTTTGTTTAAACCTTGAGCTTCTGTAAATTTCTCTTTGAAAAGATTAGCATTTTCAGAATTTGCAAATCTAATTGCAAGAGTTTGAGCTTCTGGGGCACCATCAGAAACATCAGCAGCAGTTGTATATACCCAAGAACGATCGGAACCAACATTAGACTCGAGTTTCATTTCTGGAAGAATGTAATGATTTGCACAAATTTTCAATGTTTTATCCCGACGCATAACCAATCTGACTTTTTTTGTTTTATTGTGTTTCAATAATCTGACATCACCAGTACCACGTTCTTTCCATTCACCACCGTTAGCCTTGTCAAAGCGGAATAATTTTGCACGTCTGAATATTAGTATTTATGTAATAATAATAATAATAATAATAATAATAATAATAATAATAATAATAATAAACTCACATTTTAAATAAAACCTCCTCTTCTTCTTCGTTGGTTTTAACATTTACAGCTTCAAGCTTAACTATAGGCTCAAAATGTACATCTGGCGAAGCAGGGGCATCATCCTAAATTATTAGCATATTATTAATTATAGGTTAAAACATTAAAAACACAAAAAAAATTAAAATTAAAATTAAAACAAAAACAAAAACAAAAACAAAAACAAAAACAAAAACAAAAACAAACTAAACTAAATCAAATAAATAAATAAATATATACATATTACTCACCTCTGCTTGTCCTGTAGTTGTTTTCTGGTCATCTTTTCCTCCAAACACAGAACCTTCTTCAGTTTTTGGCTTAGCACCACCAAACAAACCAAATGGACTTTTAGTAGTATCTTCAGCCTTTTTTTCAACCTTTTCTGTACTTTCTTTTTTATCCTCTTTGTCTTCTTTTTTTTCTTCTGTTTTCTTATCGTCCTTGACTAATTTTTCTTCTTTTTCTTCTACTTTGCTTACTGCTTTGTCTTTCAATTCTTCAGTCAAACCCATTTTAAACGTATTTAAATATTAAGGAAACAACAACAAAAAAAAAAAAAAAAAAAAAATTTATATGAATAATTATAATTAAATAAATTATATTAAATTAATAATAATTAAAAATGAATAAAGATTAAAAGCAATTTCTAAACGAAATAATTTACTATTATAAAATTTAATTTCTAAATTCACTAAATTTCAATTTTTATTTTTCGTCCATTCTCCTGAAACTACTTAGCAACCTGTTGCTATAACAAAATTTAGAGTCCATAACTACCATATAAGTATTGTTGATATGACAACATAAATAGTTTTTTTCATATTATTGCAGTATCCAGGCGTTTTAAATCTCTATAATTATTTAATTATAGAGCAATAAAATTGATTAGCAATATAAAATATAGTTTTCTTATTGAAAGTATCAATGATTTCCAGTTTTTAGTCATCTTATAAAATTATACACCTACCCCTATTAAGGGTTCGGGTAAATAAATTTGGTTATCATTTACTTGAATGTATATCATAACTATTTATGATAGAATTGTAACTTATTTGTTACATTTTATTATGTTTCTTATTCAACTATTAAATACTCTATGTAGTTATTGTTTTTCCTGTATTTTTTGCTTAAGTGAACCCTTAAATAAAAATCTAAATGAAATAACATTTCTATGTATAATTTATTATCACTGTAATAACAAATATAGACATAAACAATATGTTAATACTTAAAGTTTGAACTTTAGAATAGATATTTTATTGAAAAATTTTATTCTACATATATATACTAATTATAATAAAATTTGATGTTTAATTAATACTAAATAACTAGTAAATTTCAAAATATATATAAATAATCTCTTAAATACTCTTAAAATATAATAAATGTAAATAAACTATGAAAAAAATAATGCCTTATTTCACAAAAACATATCAACTAATACTTATACCTTCCGTACCAATATAACCCCATAGCGAAAAATCCAACTAAAATAAAATATAAAAAATAGAAAAATTAAAAAAAAATAAAAATCCCTAATTGAATTAACACCTGACCACCTACCACATGACCACTTAAACCAACTAGACAAATTTCCTAATAAAAATTCTTCCCAATGTAAAATAAAAAATAAAAAATAAAAAAATAAATAAAAAAATAAATAAAAAAATAAATAAATAAAAATAAAAAGTAAAAAGTAAAAAAAAAAAATCGAAACTCATAAAAATTTATAAATTAAGTAGACATAATAAAATAAAATAAAGAAATACTTATAGAAAAAAAAAAATTAAATAAAATAAAATAAAATATAAATCGAAAATATATAAAAAAAAAAAAAAAAAAAAAAAATTTCATTATAAAAGTAGACTCTGCAACCTTGAATTTAATAAAAGAATATTAAAAAACAAAGTCATATGATTATTGTTAAATATTGTACCCGAAAATATTAACTAAATAACCTTTCTTTTTATATTCAGCACTTTGACTTGCAACCATGTCACTAAGTGAATTTTTCATTTCTACTGCTTGAGACTGAGCTTTTTTCATCAAAGGAAAAAAATTATGTTGCATATTAGAAACGCCTTGATCATACAACTTTTTAGCATTTCTAGACGCAACATCAATATAATCAGAATTTAAAACTTTTTCTTCATTGTTTTCTTTGATGAAAAAAGAAGTAAAGTTGTATTTAGTGATGAAATTAGTAATTTCATTATTTATTGAATTCAGTTTCATTTTAGCATCCTCAGTATTGAGTTTTACATTTAAAATAGGATCAATAACCGTATCAGTAAAATCTTTTTTCAATTTGTTGAAAATATCGTAGTAACAGATGTTATGCAAAGGAATAGAATCATTTACTGTAGAAGAATTAGTAAAAAATGAATCTGAGGTGGAATCATTCGATTTTTTAAAAATTGAATTAAAAAAAGTGAAATTTCTTGCAAATTTCATTATTTCTAATGCTTTAATTTGAGTATAATTAATAGCGCTTTGTGCTAATGATTCCAATGCGGAAATTTTCGGTGATATATTGTTAGAGTAATAATATTGGAATTCATCCATTGATTCTACAGTAAAAGATAAAATAGACCTGAAAAGCTCTGTTGTCGTGTTATAAAGTTTATTCACATTTAAATAATCAAATTGAGATGTAAGAGTGTTATAAATAACCGACCAAACATCAAAAGAGCTAAGCTCTATAGATTTATTGTTTGTGTGATTAAAACCCATTTTTTCGTTTGAGTTATTGGACATTCTGCGCCGTGCATCATTGAAGCTTTCCAAAGCAGAAGAAGAAAAACTGATATTATAAATGTATGGCACAAATACGTCAGTTTTGTATTTAGTGTTTAAACCATGTCGATCTTCATTAACATATTCTTGGGAAAAAGGGGCAATCCAAATAATTAGCTGAACATGAGTGTTCTCATTAAGCTTTGTATTATTAAACTGATCTAAAATTTCATTCAAATTTAAAATGATATCACTAAAAAAAATAGAATTGAACTTTTGAGAAGCAAGTAATTTACCAAAAGTTCTAATATCCAAAGAAAGAGAATCATGTTCTAAACTTTCAGGAATCTTTTCACCATTTAAAACAAAAAACAATTCAATATTTCCTATTTCGAGAGGCGATCGTAAAAAGTCTTTGTTTTGCCAAGCAGTTGAACAATTTGTAAACCCGCTATCCTTTGAGCTAATACAGTTAGATAAGCTATTAGCATTTGAGTTTTGAGAAGTAATTTTCAAAGATTGTTCTTTAAATAAAGGCGGAATAACTATTGAAAATGTGAAATTGTGTAGGAAGTTAAAATTGCGTGGGATACTCTCATTTAGTTCATCATTCAAGGATACGCTTTCAAAAAAATTTTGCGCGAAAACATTTTGATTTACTGAATCAGTCAATTTCATATGAGTATAAGTAACAGTATTTAGTATAATAGCTATTCTGTTTGAAAATTCAGGAGGCAGAGAAATTTTCAAATTAAAAATACGACCGACAGAACTATCATCAACATTAGAATAAGAAATTTGGGAGAGTTCTGAAGAAATAAATTTTTTAATTTTACCGCAATTATCGAGTTCAAAAACCTTGGCTTCAATAGGATATTCATTAGAAAACTTATCCAAATTTTGCACAAACATAATGTTATTATGATCAATGTTTATAATTTCAAAACTTCCAACTTTAAAAATATCAGTAAATATAGGGAATGATTCAGTAATTATTTTTTCCGAATATAAATATTCATCTGAATAATAAGGCGATGATCCAAATGAACGTATTATGCCCTTTCTAATAACTTGTGAAACAACCCTAGTGATATAACAATTATGAGGAAAATCAGACTGAAGAATCTTTTCATTATTATAATTACCAGTAGTAGTTTTCAAGCTTGCCGTTTTGCAGTTTAGAGTCTCTTCTGAAACCTTTGACGTTACAACATTATCCATTGAATAATGATTATCTATCACTTCTGAAACTGCGTTATAATTAGAATTGTTTAACAGAGCCTTGGTACCAGAAGAGTTATATAATATTGATGATAACGGATTTGAATCTGTGGAAAAGACTGAAGGGTAACCGTCAAATTTTAAAAAAAAATCTTTGAAAAGCCAAAAAGTACAAGATGGAAGAATAATAAAAGCAATGAAGCAGGAAAATAGCCATACAAGGTTACGAAAAATGTTAGTGCTTGAAATATAATTTAATTTATTATATGATAACTTAATAAAATGAGGAAGAGCCTCTAAAGTCGAAAAGAAAGTCGAAAAGATTTTAAATAAAATGAAAACAAACACATTTAGTGTTTCCGTTTGTGAGAAATTGTTTTCAGTTTGAATATTCTCCATTGAAAAAGTCTGTTCATCTTCTGTTTTTATTTTTGGAGTAGAAAAAGACAATGAATTTTGCATCCAAGAGTTTGTAACCGTCGAGCTAGTTAAAGTTATGTCTGAAACCGAAGAAGAATTATTTGTAGAATCATATGCATGCGAAAAACATTTATTTATCTGAGTGGAATCAAGACTAATAAAAGTGCTAAAGTCTATGGGAAGACGAGCGTGAACAATGGGTTTAGAAAAGGAAGATGATAAAGAAAAAGGTGATGTGGCGATGCTCCCGAAGGCATTAGTTGCTGAAGATTCTTTGAAATAAAATAGTGGGTTATGCTGCAAAGCTTTATCATAAAATGGTTTATGTAAAATTTCTACACAAATGTGCATAAAATTTGTAGAAACTAGAAACTTTGCAGGATCTGAAGCAAATTCTGGATTTGCACAAATGGTTAAAACAGGGATATTTGCTTTTTCAAAGAAATAAATAGCAGCTTCCCTATTAGCCTTAAGAAAAGAATTATCCTCAAGTTCTGACGGATAAAAAATAATAGCAATATGTGGCAATTTTTGTTCTAATGACAAATTTAAATTAGTTTGATCAAGTGATAATGAAATACTTGCATTATTTGAAATAGTTTCTGAATCAATATAATCAGATATAAAAGAAAATGGTTTAGAAACTTTTAAAGTGCAAGCATCTTTTTGACTTTGATTAAATTCTGTGGCAACGACATGTCGGAAAACTGGATTTTGATTAGAAGAGGAAGCAACCTTTAAAGCAGACTGAATTTTCTTAACAATTTTATCTAAAACTAAAATGTTGTTTGCTAAAATAGGGCCTACAAAAAAAAACTTTAATGGAAAAGAGGAAATAAAAGGAGAAGAAGACATTGTTTGTCTGATTGAAGCCAAAATAAGTGTATCATTATCATTTATATTTCTTAACGGATGAGAAGAAGAGAAAGCATTTTTATTTAATGTATAGAGTGGCCTTCTAACTGTAACACTTTCAACTTCTGAGTTAATAGTAGGCTCCTTAAACTCTATTCTAGGCATCTTTAGTATGATCATGGAAGAATCAGGACTAGTTGATGAATGCTCTTCTTCAATTAAAGGACCATAGTAAGATGAAGAGGAAGGAAGAGTTTGAGGAGAATCACTTGAATCAGAATCATAAATAGAAGATGACGAATCAGTATAGTCAGTAACTGAAGATGATGAAGATGGTTTTTCAATAGAAATCTGAGGAAGTTGAAGATGAATATAATTTTTCAAGTTATCAGTGGAGTGTAAAGAAGGTACTTCTGCTGAATTAACATTGCAATATGAAGAGGTAGGCGAAATATGGGAAATAGACTGGTGTAAAATTTCATATTGAGATTCTAAATTCGGATCATGATTATTGTCTATGTCTTTATCTTTATCCTTATCTTTATCCTTATTTTTAATTTTAATATTTAATTCATTTTTGTTCTTAGTTTTGGAATTTTCAACCTTTTGTACCTTATTGGAAGTTTGATTTTGTTTAACCATTTTAAAAAATATGTCTGGATATGAAAGAAAAAAAAAAAAATTTTAAATAAGATTTTTATTCTGAAATTGTAAAATAGTTTATAGCGGATCAAAATATCTGCGTGAATGTTAGAAATATTTTTTAATTAGTTTATAATATTTATTATATTTCCAGTATTCTATAATAATATTAATGATGTTATAAAATATATTGTAAAATTCATTTATTTTATAAAAAAAAATAAAAAATTAAAGTAATAAACAAACATAATAAATAATAAATAATAAACAAATTAATTTATTATTTGTTTATTTATTAATTTATTTATGCTTATATGGGAAAATTGTATTCCAATAAAAGTACACCCTTAGTATATGATTAAAAAAAAAAAAAAAAAAATGTATTATAGAAATGCAAACGTATACATCTCATTACTTACCTAAAAATAATTAATAAAATAATTTAATGCTAGTAAAAATAAAATTTCTCATTATTTGCTTTTCATAGTAAATACATTTTCTATAAATATATATTTAAAACAGATAAAAAAGAAAATTAAATATATAAATATTCATTACTTACTATATAATATTATAAATATTAATGCAATAGATTATAAAAAGAGAAAACTATTTGATTTTTCATATTATTTATTATTTTATAATTAATAAAAGAACGTTAATAACTTAATGTTTATATTTATAGAAAAAGATAATAATTAAAAATAAAATAAAATAAAATAAATAAGAATAAATATATTATTTAAATAATTTAATTAAATATCAAATATTATTATATATATTAACTACGTAAATAAATATTACTATATTTGTGCTATCTCTATAGTAGCCGCAATTTCGATTGGTGGCGTAACTTATCTTAAGCGATCAAATTCAACGGATAACGTTTATGTGATTACGATATGAATAATAATAAAACATTAGCTATAATAAACTTAAACCAGGTTTATCAATAATAAACATATAATTTACAGGTAATCCATATTGGATTTGATAAGCTTGTAAATAGTTTATACATTGGCAAATTAATATTAGAGTAAAAAAAAAAAAAATTAGTAGTAAAGCAATGACAATTTAATATACTATATTATCTGTAATATGTTTTATGGCGACAATTTATTATCTTTATATTTATTGTAGAAAAACATATTTGCGGAGAATTATTATTTTATAAAATATAACATAAACATAAATAAATTAAAATTTTTATATTATAAATACAGTAAATATATAAATCAATCATCATGATGTATTCGTTAAACGTTACTTTATTTCCCAAATAAATATTTCCTTTATATATACAGAGTAAGGGAATCTTTCCTTATATAATACTAGAGAATAAAATAATATTAATTCAACTTTATGCCTCTTAATGCTTTATATCATTTTTTTTTCTTTTTTTTTTCATATTTTCAATTTTTTTTTTTCTTTTTTTCTTTTTTTTTATGCTTTGCAAAATAAATGTAAAACTTAAAACAATTTATAAAAAAAAAAAAAAAAATAAAAAATAAACGAATGAGAAAATAGATAAATAAATAAAATAAATAAATAAATACAAATAACTCAAGAATTAAATAAATAAATAAATAAATAAAATAAAATAAAAATAAAATAAAATAAAGTAAAAATAAAATAAAATAAAATAAATAAAAACGAAACAAAACAAAATAAAATAAAATAAATATCACTTACAAAATCCTCAAAAATAAAACAAATTTCATGCAGTCCATCCACCAATAAGATTCACCCATTGAGAAAGACAAGATCCTTCTTTACCTTCAACCTCAGTAACATCAGTATCACATACACATCTACATCCTACACCATTTTTTTCTTCTGGATCTGGATGATCCCATAATTGATCTTCCAATCGAACGTCAACTTCTGTAGGATCACCAAAATAGTGAGCTTTACGAGGAAGTTGCTTACCGGGTGCATTAGCAGGACAATGTTGTATTGTTGTATGTCGATATCCTATATCTCTAAAATAATGAACTTGTGAAGGATCAAGAAACATTCCAGCAGCTAACGAGTGAACTGGAGCATCACCCCAACGTTCAGTCCAAAATCCTCCAGAACGATCTAAAGTCTCAAAATAGTCATTATATTCTTTTGATCGGAAAAAATCTAGTCTGGCAATTTCAAAGTTAGACCAGAAATGGCACATATTATATTCTTCACCATGCATCGCAAATGGGGATACGTCAGGCTCATCCTGATAATTCGGATCTGTGAATAAAATTTCATTATTTTTAATTTTATTCCTATTAAGTCCTTCTTCAGTAGCATCTTTGTCCTGTTTTAAGAACATATCCCACATCCCTTTTGTCGTAATATTGTGTGTTTTAATAAAACCTTTGGTATATCTAAATAAATTTGGAACTGTTTCTTCTAATTCCGTAATTGTAATAGTAAAGCCGTAAACTTTTTTGTTCCTTGCCATGTGTACAAAAGGGTCATATGTTATATCACAAAAGTACTTTACATCGGGTTCTACACGCCAATACCAATCATATTTTGCAAGTAATGGATGCTTATAAAAATAGCCTGAATAAAATCTGCACATTCGATGATAAGAAGACATACCACCATACATAATATTACGATCTCCTTGTGATGCAATAGCTTCATTTACATATTCTGAATCTACCCATTCAGGAAAATTCCACATTTTTGGATCTATTGTACCAAACTCGACATGTGAAGAAGTAAAATTTTGGACACCAATTTTAAATGCTTCATCAAATTCTTCATCGTTAAGAAAAACATATGGATAATGAAACCATCTATTAAAATGTCTTTCAAGAGATTTTATCGAATCAACAACTCCATCGAGTTCTTTACTTCTTGCCAGAATTACTAAGACAGCATTCTCCCGTGGAGCACTTACATCTGGTTCCACACAACCTACAACAAAAGGTCTATCTATACGATTATTTATTGCTCTTATAGGAGGAGGAGCACCACCTAGAGGATGTAACAAAGTCCTGCTTGGGTTTCTACCAAGTATTAAAAACATTATTATAAGAATTAATAGTAAAGGTACAAGTAGTAAAACACCTAGTGATACCGTAATTGAACTTTTTATGCGTATTCTTCTTTTAAAAGGTTTTATTAGTTTTCTAAAACAAATTGAACTTTTTGCAACAAACCGTTCAATTTTTGTAGGAGAATAAGAATAATGACGAGATCCATAAAATGTATTAAAACGACTGTCTTCAATATTGATATTAATTGATGGGAAAGTATCTCGAGAGTGTATTTTTGTATTTGAATTGTTGGTTTGTGTACCTTGTTGTGATATATTTAATATTTCATTTTGATTTAAATTTTGATTTATATTTTTATTTTCATTAAGATTGGATATATTTGAATCAATTTTATTAATTTGGTCATTTTTATTATACAATTTCTCATTTAGTGAAGAATTATTTTCGTCATTTTGGTCATAGTAAAGACGATTATTTAAGGAATTTTTGTTTCCTTTATTAATATTATTATAATCATTAGTTAAACTATCAATACCAGAAGAATTTTTTTTTTCATCACCATCAATAGAAGCTGCTGCTGATATTTCGTTAGGATTTTTCGCAGCGTATATTATTCGTGAAATCCATATGGGAGTTCTTGATTTAGAGAAAGTCCAGGACCTTTTGGACGAAGACAGGTCTAGTTTCATGGAAATAAATCTGTTTAAACAACAAATTTAAAAGAAAAGTTAAGTTAAAAAAAAAAAAAAAAAAAAATTTATTTATTTATTTAGGATAAGTAAAATAACCTTAATTTTGAGTATATAGAAAATTTTTCTCAATATAAGAAAATATTAACAATATACTAATATTCGAAAAGCAAATGCATGAATAAGGAAAATTAATAATTAAATAAATATTAAATATTAAATATTAAATATTGAGTAAATGCTAAACAAAAAACAATCGATTAATTAATTAAATTAATCAATCAATCAACAGAAATAAAATTATAAAATAATAAAAATAATAAAAATAATAAAAATTAATAATAACAATAGTAATATAAAAAAAAAAAAAAAAAAAAAAAAAAAAAAAAAAAAAAAAAAAAAAAAAAAAAAAAAAAAAAAAAAAAAAAAAAAAAAAAAAAAAAAAAAAAAAAAAAAAAAAAAAAAAAAAAAAAAAAAAAAAAAAAAAACTAATCCAAATTGGGCCTTGATACGTTTAATTTTTTCTTATTATATTAATTATCCTGACGACGACGTTAAATAGCTTGAGAAATATTATGCAATAAAAGCGGTTGCTAGAGACAAAAAATAAAAAAAAAAAAAGTCCCTGTATTTAGTAGGAAGCAAATTTTCTATAGTAGTAACTTTAAGTTGCCATAACAATTACCATATTAAAAAATCGGATTTTATCTTAATAAAAATTAAAATTCGCACCTATTTTTTAAGAATATTGAAGTCATTGTTTATTGTTAGGGAATTAATTTGGTTACCAATATTATATAATATTTGTTATAATATATTTATATTATTTAATTATATTATTTGGTTTATTTTATTTCTCATTTAGTGTAACTAATTAAATAGTTTTTAATTATTTGTTTTTTTTATTAACGTTTTTAAATATTAGTTAACAAATTATTTTCGCTAGACTATAATTTCGATGAATTGTGCAAGTAAGTTTTTTTTTTTTTTTTTTTTTTTTTTTTTTTTTTTTTTTTTTATTTTTTTTTTTTTTTTTTTTTTTTTTTTTTTTTTTTTTTTTTTTTTATTATATTATAGTTTATTTATTTATTTACTAACCATTTAAACAGTTTCTGGTGAACCTGCTAAAGATCCAGTAGTGTCTAAAAAAAGTGGTAAGTCATTGCATATTTATTCTTCTAATTTATTATTAAATATTTTGTATCAGTATTTTTAACTTATATAGGCGGAATATTTTCAAAAGACTTAATTGAAAAATACATTGAAGATAATGGAGTTGATCCTTTAAATAATGAACCTATTTCAAAAGATGATTTAATACCAATTTTAAATCAATCTCCCATAGTTACTCCTAGACCTCCAACTTTAACTTCTATTCCAAGTCTTTTATCTGCATTTCAACAGGAATGGGATGCTGCTGCTTTAGGTACTTTTTCTCTAAGAAAACAATTATTAGAAGCTAAACAAAATATATCAACTTTATCTTATCAATTAGATGCTGCAATTAGAGTAATTGCTCGTCTAACACATGAAAGAGATGAATCCAGAACTGCTTTATTGGAATTAGCTCAAAATGTTGGTGCTATATCTTCACTTAGTCAGAACACAAAAAATCAAATAAATGTTGCTAGTATTAATTCAGATAAGATGGATATTGATCAAGATCAAATTAATTCTCAAAATCAATCAGAAAATGAAAAACATGAAAAAGAACAAGAACAAGAACAAGACCAAGACCAAAATCAGCAAGATGAAAAACAAGATGAAGAAATTAAAAATCAACTAGAAAATAAAAATGAAAATAAAAATCAAATTAATGACACTAATGAAAATTTAAAATCAATCCCAGATAATTACATCACAATTGTTAATAACACCATTAATAAATTATCCTCCATGAGAAGAAATCGTAAAATTCCAGATGATTATCCTACTGCAGATTATATTTCATCAAATTATTCTATAGTTAACCTTCGTGGTGAACAAACAGTTCCTGTAAATTCTAGAAATTTTGTTATACAATCCACTGTATTACCATCTTCTAAAAAATATCAAATAGCAATCTGCGGTTGTGCAAAAATTCGTAACTCAGCAATTACATGGCTAGGAAATGATTCAGTGGAAGAAGCAGTTTCTATTAAGTCTTTTGGTGATCATATATCTTCTGGAATTGCAGTTTGTGGTTTGATATTATCAGTTGAAGAAAAAGGAGAAGAAGAAGAAGAAAAAATTGCTGCTGTTTACTTAACTAGTAAAAATATTCTTATTGGCGTTTCATCATTAACTGGAGATGTTCTTTTTAAATTTACATTGTCTGGATTACCAAAAGCAAGTAAAGCTTTATCACTTTATGTACATCCAAGTCAATTAACAATTGGAATTTTATGTGAAACACAATTTGTATTAGTTGGTCTTGAAAATATTTCTAAACCTGAAAGAATTGGTAGTATTGTTTTTCATAATGAATTAGGACCAGCTATTTGTGCTGCTTTCCATCCAGATGGACATTTATTAGCAACTGGATTTGGTAATGGATTAATTGTAATATATGATGTTAGAAAATTATGTGAGTTATCACGTTTACCTATTCCTTTTTCACCAGGAGATAGTTTATCAATATCATTTAGTGAAAATGGATATTGGTTAGCAGCAGCTAATAGTAGTGAATGTAATATATCATTATATGATTTACGTAAAGCAACTTTAGCAAAGAATATTCCTATATCTATTGGTGGTATTATTAAACATATATCATTTGATTATTCTGGTCATTTTTTGGCAGTTGTTAATAGCGAAGGAAAAGAACATCAAGAATGGAATGGAACAAAATTATGTATATTGGATATTAGAGGTAAAGGAGGTAAATCTACAAAGGAAGTTACAAGTTTTGATATAGATAGTAACAATACTGATAATAAGGTTATTGGAGTTGGTTGGTCTTATGGTTCAGCACAAGCTGTATTTATTGGATATACCGATTCCAGCATATCTGTTTTGTGTGTGAACAAAAAGTAGAATATTTCTCATGTCAATGTGTATATGTATTTTATAAAAGAATATTATGTATTTTTATTGTGTTTACGTTTAATTTAATGTACATCATATGGTTACTTTTAGACGGTAAAATATGACTTTTTACATAGATTGTTTTTATACATAAATAGTGAAAGAAAATAAAGAAAAAAATAAAAAAAATAAAAAATAAAAAATAAAAAATAAAGAAACTATAAAAAAATAAAAAAATTTAAACACGCATTTATTCCTTCACATGATTCACATGATTCAATAAAAAGGAGTTTCCTGTTTTTTTTTTTTATTGAATCATTTTTTAATTTTTATGACTTTCCTTACTTTTTCTTATTTTTTTTTTTTTTTTTTTTTTTCCTCCTCTATGTATGTAGTCATGCTTGATTCAAATATTGCTTGTGTATCCATAACAACACATACATTTTGATTATAAACAAGACAACGTTTCAATTGCACCAATATTAATTAAGCACAGCAAAAATGCTGATAAATAAAATAAAATAAAATAGTACGGACGTATGGCAGAACGATAGAAATTAGAGCAAATAAAGTAGAATATATAGGTGATAAAGAGAGGTATAAATTTAGTATTTGTTTGTTAATTTTTAATTTTTTTTTCCCAATATCAAATTAAAAAAAAAAAAAAAAAAAAAACTAAAGTGTAAAAGTATTCACATAAAATTAGAAATAAAAATCACTAAATAAAAAATCATATTTATAATTAATAATTTTTTAATATCTACTATGGTGGGACAATAAAATGTCTAGTGGAACTGTTAGTACTTTGTTTTTTTTTTTCATTATTATTTACTAACAAATTATTTTCTTTGTACGTTTACTGTACATTTATATATCATTCATCTATTTGATTAGGGAGTACTTCATGTCTATGAACAAAGACTTAATTTATCAAGCTCACACAGTACAAATAATAATTTTTCTAATAGTGTATATATTAATGATATCGGTAGCAACGGGATTAGCATACAGAAAAATAATACATATAATCAACAAGGCCAAAATTATGAAAGCATTCAAAATAGTAATTATGAACTCAGTAGATATGGAAATAACATCACAGGTGGTTTTGGTAACAATATAGATCCAAATACTTCTTGTTATTCAGTTGCTAATAAGTGTATGCAAAATCAAGTACACAATTCTGTTCAAAATATTACACAAGTTTCTACACAAAATATTACACAAAGCTCTACACAATATTTAACACAAAATTCTGCACAATATCCAACGATATTTCCTATACAAAGTTCTAACCAGTATTTGACACAAGATCCTACGCAAAATTCTTCGCAATATTCAATAACTTTTCCTAATCAAAATTCTACGCAATATTCAATAACCTTTCCTAATCAAAATTCTGCGCAATATTCAATAACTTTTCCTAATCAAAATTCTACGCAATACTCGATAACATTTCCCAATCAAAACTCTACGCAATATTCAATAACATTTCCTAACCAAAATTCTGCGCAATATTCAATAACATTTCCTAACCAAAATTCTACACAACATCCTACACAATATTCATCGCAATATTCTGCACAATATTCAACACAGAATTCTGCTTATTACTCAACACAAAACCCTATACAATATTTACCACAAAATCCTATACAATATTCATCAAATCCTATACAATATTCACAAAATCCTATACAATACTCACCAAATCCTATACAATATTCACAAAATCCTATACAATATTCGACACAAAATCCTATACAATATCCAACACAATATTCGACACAAAATCCTATACAATATCCAACACAATATTCGACACAAAATCCTATACAATATCCAACACAATATTTAACACAGAATCCTACGCAATATTCAACGCAATATTTGACACCAAATTCCATGATGAACTCTGCACAAAACTCTACGCAGAGTTCCATACAGAATTCAATACGCGAATCCGATTCTCGAATTATTGACATTAGTAGTGATGGTATGTTTTTTTGTTTATTTATGTTTAATTTTCCGTTAATTTTGTTACTAACTGTTTGTAGCTATTTCTCTTTCAAATACGTCTCAACCTGGTTTACTAACAAATTCACAACTCTATACTATGCAATCAAACAACTCACGGTTGTTTACTTCTCAAACAGTGGATCTAACTCGAGATGATGATGAACACATTATTTTATCTTCCCCTTCTCCTTCTCCTTCTTCTTCTCATCCTCCTTCTCCTTCTCCTTCAAGTGATATTGAAGAACTAAATGTATCAAATTCAATTGCAAATAATAATCCAGATGAACCACATGATTCTACCTTAAGACGAAGAACTTTTTCGTATTCAAATGGACGGCGATCTTCTTCTCCAGTTCAGCTCACGCGTGTAGAACCAGCAGATGTAGCAGTAATTTCCGAAAGAACAGTTCCCAATGCTAGACCCTTTTCATCGTCTGTCCCAGAAGTTGTATATTCACACACTAGACCTGCAACTCCAGTTGTGGAAGGCACAGACTCAAATTCTTCTTTTGTCTATCTTCCTGCTCATCCGAGACACTATCCTTTACTTTCTAGGTCTAGAAGAAATAGATATCCCACAGTGAATAACTCCAACACAGGCAATAATAATAATAATAATAGTAATATTAATCTATTTTCTGCTCTAGGTCCTTTAATAAGAAGAGGAGATTCTAATATAAGTTATACAGTTTCTGGTAATATGAACCCAAATTCACAATTAAGCTTATTTCAATTTCATTTTCGATCTAATGCCTTGAATAATTATGGAGATGATTACCAAGGTGATGGAGAAGATTATTTTGATAGTGAATATGACTCTTCTAATAGTATGGAATCACGTTATTATGATTCTGCTTATTCTGATGATTCAAATTGGTCTAGTACGTCTATGCCAGGCGTTTACCATTCTGATGATAATAATAGTCGGAATTCATTTTCTATGCATGAATTGTCAAGGGAAGCATTTTCAAGACTAGAGAATCAACCAGGAAATTCTACTAATCCTACATTGGATAATGAGACACTAGCTAGAAATAATAAACCAAGAGATGGTTTTACAAAGGATATAACAGGTAATGAGGAATTGGTGTGTTCTTTTTGTGAATGGGTCTTGGGTGCTGAGGTGTATACTATTGATGATACTCAAGCAAATGGTAGCAGAATTGATAATCAAAATAATGATGGATCGAAAAATATAAATGGAAAAAGTAAATTCTCAGACGATGGACTTCCGAGCTCAAAAAGGAGGAAAACAAACAATTTAAAAGAAAATAACAGATTAAATGTGAAAAGTAATGCAGGAGATGAAGTTCAAGCATTAGTTTACGCATCTAAATGTGGACACTTATTTTGCGGTAAATGTGCCGCTTTTATGATTTCTAAGCCAGGCACTGGCAAAAGGAGTGTTCAGTGTCCTGTTGAAACATGTGAGCAAGTAATTTCTGGGAAGACTAACTTGTTTGCATTATATCGGTAGGATGGATTGGTTTAAGTGCAACGTGCTTGACGCAATAGGTGTTTTGCATACATTCATACATTCATACATTCATACATTCATATAATGATTCATTCATACAGGCATACAGGCATACAGGCATACATTCATACAATGATTCATTCATTCATAAATTCAGGACATTCATCATTCATATATGTATATATTTATATATATTCATATATGTATAAATATATTCATATATGTATAAATATATATGTGTGTGTGTACACTATGGGAGGTTGTGTAATACTTGGAGGTTATTAAATGTGTATGCATTTATATTTGATTAACCAGTTATGACAAGTGGATTGTATTATAAATATATAGAACTTTCAATACTTATTTTTTATGTATACAAGGTAACTAATAGTAGATTAAACATAAGAAACAAGTATACAATAAACACTACAATAAATACATATACAATAAACACTATATAATACTAACATTGTCATAATTATTTCTACACAATTGTTGAAGTTCCTAAACCCTATTATTCTCTATTTCTCTTATCAACCAATATATTCTAGTCGTTACCTCATATATAATTAACTATCTCCATATAATATACAATTTATTATAATTATATATATATAATTATATATATATATAATTAGATAAATAAATAATAATAGTATAGTTTAAAAACAAATTTATAATTTCAAATAATTTATTATATTTTTAATTTACTTTGATAAATTTTTTTTTACAATATATTAAATACAAAAAATTAATTTTTAAACTATATAAAATTTAATACGAAATAATACGATCACTGGTACTAGGTTTGTTAGTCTGTTTTTGGTTGTTTTGTTTTGTTTTTATTTATTTTTTGATCACAATAAAATTGTTTTTAGCTGGTAAAGATGGAAAATCAAAAATCGTAAAAATTGTAAAAATAGATAAAATAAACAAACAATTAATTGAAATAAATAATAAAAAAAATAAATAATAAAAAAAAAAAAATAAAAATAATTAATAAAAATAATTAATAAAAATAAATTATTTTTATTAAATTTATTTTTAGAATTAAAATAGAAAGACTTTAAATAAATATATAATTAATAATATATGTTTATATTCTTATTCACATTGGAGATATAAATTATAATATAAATTAAGAAAATCACAATATGGGAGATGTACAAAGAATTGTACGCATCTCTACATCAAATGAGGTATTACATGATATTAAACCTACAGTTGCTGGGTTTCCTATGAGACGTTGGAAACTTACAGTTACACTGCATGATTCAAAGCATGATAAGGAAATTAATGCAAATATATTTGAAAAAGTAATATATAGATTACATCCTACATTTGCAAATCCCATAAGAACAGTTAAGACTCCACCATTTACATTAGAAGAACAAGGTTGGGGAGAGTTTGATTTAGGAATTGTTCTTGTTTTAGCTGATAAAGCTGGAGAATATACAATAACTCATGACCTTAATTTTCAAAAACAAAATTATGTAGTTGATAAAGTATTATCAATACCTACAACTTCTACAAAATCACTTAGTGGTGGTGAAAAATTAAGAAAATTATTAGATGATTGTGCTGCTGCTATTCCTGATTCAAATGTTCCTTCTGATACTTTTCTTGATTCTTTAACCCTTGGTCCAAATAATCCAGCTTCTTCTCAAAATAACTTTAATCACAATAATAGTAATAATAATAGTAATAATAATAATAACAATAATAATAGTAATAATAACAGTAATAATAATAATAATACCAATTCTGATTCAGGTTATACTTCTCAAAAAGAAAAAAAACGTCGTCACACTGAATCTGATCATTCTTCTAATGGTTCTTTAACAACTTTAATAAATAATTCAAAAAAATTAGCATCTGATTCTTCAAATAATGGGGGTCTTTCAGGAAATTTTGATAAAAAAAAGAAATCTTCTTTAGGGTTGTCTGCTTCTAACGGAATAACCTCTTCAAATTCAAATACTCTAAATTCAAATAATTCAAACCCTGCTTTAGCAATAAGTGGTTATGGTGTACCAGGTATTGATATGGAAAAACTTTCATCTGCTCTTCAAAGATTAGGAGATGATGATTTATTACAAATTGTACGAATGGTAACTGAAGGTAAAAGTCCAAGCTCCTTTGTTAGAAATAACGCTGATGAAGGTGAATTCCATATGGATTTATATACATTACCTGATGCTTTAATTAAAAAATTATGGGATTTTACAAAAAAAAGATTATCTGATATATAACTTTTAAAGTAATAAATTCCATTATTTTTCTTTTCTTTCATATAATTTATTCAATATCTAATTTCTAACATTTAATTTTCATTTACATTAAAAATAAAAATAAAAGCTTAGACTAATATTTTTTTTTTTTTTATACAATGCCACATTTTCAAAATTCTTTTGTTTTCTTTTATTATTCTTTTATACTTTTCATTTACAAACAACTTCATATTAATATATTTTTATGTTATTTTTATT